>CACRXP010000959.1:29501-80501 GCA_902702965.1 Spirometra erinaceieuropaei | reverse complement strand
CGTGCGTGTGGAGTGCACACACAAGGTCAATAGATATTTTATCCACCCCTCCCATTCTCTGCAAATGGCGACTGACCGGCTCAGACAGTGACTGGGCGAGGGAATGGGAAAGGAGAGTTAGGTCAATGGCTCAGCCCATTTTCCTCTCAAATCGTATCCAGTTCCTCTTATACTCAGAGATGTCAGCTAGCAAACACGAAGTTTCTGTGGATTAGAAGGCTCGAAGCTGGCCTTTGCTTCCTTTTTCGCATTAACTCTAGCTCCAATCTTCCGCTCATTGGCAGTCTCACTCCGAGAGATCGGTCTTATGCCACGCGCAACCCTACCATGGTGATTCCGCCGCCTCTTTGCACTACATCTAAGCGCTCCATGTTCTTTGCTTTCAAATATGCTTTCCTTTGGAATAAGCTTCCACTAAAAATTGGCTCATCGACTGAGTTACTGGTATTCAAGTAGCAATTACGCGAACACCTTACACCGGAAAGTATAAAAACACGTTTGATGGTTTCATTCCCGAACACTCAGCTTCCTGACTTCGAGAAGGGTCCTCCTGGGATTTAGTGGTAGACCAAATGGAAACATTCATTCATATCTTTACAACCTCTTATTTTGAATTGGTTACTGAATCCGCTGCCACCACTTCTCCCCATAGCGATGATTTTCGCGGTTCTTGATTTCATCTCCCTCATTTTGACTTCATGCTGTCTGTCGACGCTCACGACGGAACCCTCAGTATTTGCCGTCTACTAGTAGTTAGCTCGTACCTCCCTTGCCCACTCCTCGGCTGGGCTCGAAGCGTACTGTGGCCGATCGCGTCTGATTCCTCTCGTCTGGCCACTTTGACGCGAATGGTCTCATCCGGCGTATAAATTCTACCCTGGCGATGTCAGTTCTGAATCCCGTATGCATTACCATATTCAGACCAGTCCTGTCTGACCCGCATACGCACCCTTCAAGGCTGACATTTATTTCTGTACTGACGATGTCCAATTATAATCCACCATATACCGTCACATGCAGGCCAGTCCTGCCCGTATTTTTCTGTTATTATTTTTTAACGAGGGTTTTTTCTCCTGTGGAATTAGTCCAATCATTTTCGAATTCTTAAATGGAGTTTTTTCCTATGCTTGCTCATCATTTTTCTTAACGGACTACAAATTTAGAAACTGTGAATTGCATTTTGTACAGATTATGCCTACCTCATCTAAAATTCGTACGGAAATTTATGTTTACTTGCTTTGTTGGGACCCCGAATCGCTTAATGCCCAGTTAACATCAGCATAGATTTCGAAGGGGTAGATTCTTTCTAACTAACCTGCTAGTATTTACGGATAGCTGGACAAAATCCATTGAAATGGATTTATCAGCCAACGCCGTATACATTGACTTCAGAAAGGTTTTGGTGGTGTTCCACACAGACGACTTATATTCAAGCTACATCAAATGGGCGTAAATGGAAATCTGCATAAATGGTTGGCCGATTTTCTTACGGGTAAATCTCAGCGTGTGTGTATCTGAAACGCTAAATCGGAATGAGCATCTATGCACTGTGGCCTTCCGCAGGGGAGCATTCTGGGTCCAATTCTGTGCTTAGTATATGTGGACGACTGCCGGGACTGTCTAAACTGCGAGCTTGTAATGTTCGCCGATGATCTCAAATTGTGAAACTCAATAGAGAAGCCAGAAGACTCTCTGCAGCTACAAAATGATGTGAATCGCTTGCAACCTTGGTATGATAAGTGGTGTCTTAACCTCAACCTTAACAAATGCCGACCTATCCGATTACGATGTAGCAATAGGAGGCTGTTGAGATTTGAATCTCACTGCTTCATAGGAGGTAGCCAACTCAAATCAGTCAACGAGTTAAGAGACCTCGGTGAGTTGATGAAGTCAAGTCTCAGAACAGCGTCTCACTGCGCCGAGTTATCAAGGAGGGCTATGGTGTCCTAGGCTCGATTAGAACATCCTTCCAAGCATTGGAACATTTGCTCGACCAATGTTGAAATATTGCCTTCAGACATGGTGTCCTCGGTCAAAACAGGATTACATTCTGTTGGAGAAGTACAATGAAGAGCAGCCAAACTGGTCGGCGGATTAAGTCGCCCACCTTATGAGAGACGCTGGCAAAAGGTAAAAATATTTACTTTTTCCTATAGACACTACAGAGGGGATGTGATCACTGCCTTTACGATCGTCCGAGGGCTAAATTGTGCTCTTCAGTTGGAGGATTTCTTCAAACTTGCGCGGACGACCAATCTTCGAGACCACCAATACAAAATAAAGAGAAAATATGCAGAACTTGAAGTACGGGCCAATTTTTTCTTCCACCGTCTGGTCGAAGAATAGGACAAATTGCCAAACTCCGTTGTCTTGGAAAAAAACTTTGTAACCTTTAAAAAAGACTTGATAAACTCGTTCTTGATGCTCAAATATTTACCTTATATCAACGACTGGCATAACTGTTATGTAAATATGTACATGCCTCTCATACGTCTATCTGTAAATAGACTTTTCCGCTACTCTACCTATATGTTTCATATACACTGAATTATATTGAAAATATTACAATGCTCATAAGGCCGTGGTTCTGAAGGTTGCCAACTGACGTGATAACTTCCACCTCGCAGTTAGCCAAATTTCTTGTTTGTGTGGAGCGGCCGACTGGTGGTCTAAGAGTCGGGCTGCAATGGCTCCTTCTTAATGTGGCCTTCATGGCACTCCCACTCTGTTGGATCCGAGCCAGGTGTGACGGCACGTCTAGGTGCGGCTCCGGTCGTGCCAGCCACCCTTTTGTTGTTTAGCAAAAACCTGCTTAATTGATGTGTGGACCCAGGGAGTGTGGAGTAGAGTGCCAAGGTGCGGGCCCGACTGCGCCGTCCACCCGAGCCCTTCCCCTCATCCGTTCTTCTTGGCTTAGTCTTGACACCGAGTCCAGGTGGGAAAGGAGAGAGCGCGGTAGATGCTGTGCAAGTCGACATTTACTACAAAAAAGTCACTCCCAAACGACCTTCCCTGCTTTCGTCTTGCTGTGGAGCACTCAGCCAACATCGTCGGCAACGACGGTCGAGTTGTCGGATGTCCCAGATGTTGCGGAAACAAATTATTTAGTGAACCGTTAATCTTTTTAGCTGTCTTGTATGTTTCAGTATGAGCTAGTACCGACAAAGACAAGGGAGACCGAAATGGTCCTTCTGGCTTACTGGCCGTCATCAGCCAGCAATTACCAACCCCAAGTGTGCGTTACTTGACATTCAAACCCAGGATCTTTAGTCGTGGAGTTCGATACTTTACCATTGAGGTAAGGGCCAGTTCAGCGTATATAAGAAAAATATGAAGAGCCTTAGATAACCCTATTTATAGACTTATGCTAAAAAACGTGCAAATGTTTACAAGCATTTTTATGGTGTTTTTACATTCCGTTACAGTGATATCACTTTGTCAGGAGATCTGGAGTATTGCCACACATTTCTTTGGGCAGTACGTACAAGTGGCGTAAGCAGTCTGGATAGTTTGGTTTCAAGAGTTTCAAGAATGCCTTCTTGCCCCACCAGGTATGGAGATAGTACCTTGGAGTATTATATGGGACATGACTGAGCCTTGGTAGTTCGAGTATCATTCTTCAGCATATTTCAACTAATTTGATGAAGCTGGTTTGCAAAGCATATCCCCTACATGCCAGTGTGTAATATACGGCCACAAAGGTGTTTTGAAAATGTGTTTTTACTAAAATGATGTTAAGATGAATCATATAACACTGTTTTAGATAAACTCCCGCCTTAGGCTGATGTGGTTTGTAGTTCTGTTTCAAAGCGTTGAGGAACAACAAAAGACACATATTATCTTTCAAGCCGATGAGCTGAAGGGACATCTCCTCCACGACTGACCACGGGAGATCATTCCTTTGCTTCATTACCTGTCATATGAAGTGTTCCGAACGAAATACCAACCTGGACATTTTTAAGGGAAAATTCTTTGTGTGTCCACGAAGATGAGACTACAGGTTCTACTGTGACGGATATCCAAAGAGCACTCTTTGCTTAAAGCTAAACATTGTCTTCTGTATTAAGATGATCCACCTCATTGCTGCTTGAAACACAAGGGGTGCAGATAAGGACATTGCCGTTTTCTTAGATAACATTGAGATAAAAGAAGTTTTAGCAACTTTGTCACTTTACAATGCCCTTTTTCGAGACATGATCTCCTTTGCCAGCCACGGTCCTAACACCTGTATGCCCGACTCTAGACGAGATGGAAGGTGTTTTAGAATTAACCAAATAAGTCTTCGTCAAAAGCTACAGATTCCTTTTTGATGACGTTCGATACTATCGTGGCGTTTTTGTGACGTTAGTCCATCTTAGACCGAACTACGAACCAAAGGAAAATATGAAAACGAGACAGGTGATGCCAGAGCTGAAAGAGTAAAGTAACAGTGGCGAAACAGATGTGAATGCTTGTATTACTTAACTTTACAAATTTTGAACTTACATACCTCTCACCCTGTTCCCCATAAGATGATAAATAATGTTGCCAATGACGTTTTTCCTTGTTAAGACTCTCACCGTATGCTGTGAAGGCCCTCCTGTCGTTTCCGTGTGCAAAACACAATTTCAGTTCTGACGCGAATCTGCCGCACTGTTGAGGGAGTCCCCTTTTTAATTCATTAGGTCAGCGAAAAGGACGACTGGCGTTCCCTCCATCATTAAAAGAACTTTCGTAGATATGAATAAGGAAGTATTTGTATAATTGTAAAGAGCCTTTATCCGTTCGCAAGTCGAATCCAGGCGTGGCGACCATTGATGAAAAAAGGATTATAAGTTGCTGGAAATGAATCAGAGGTTTGCGAAGCTACTCATTAAGGGTCAAAGGCCTTTTTCACACGAATGTAAGCTTACTGCGCTTACAATGTTTCCCCTTGGGTATGGGAAAGTCTGAGAAGATCTCATGCAATCATATCGGCTCATGAGGAATCGGAACTGTGCCTTACACCTTATTGACTTCTTCCCACTGACCGCAAAAACTAGCTGCGTGGGAATTCTCTCAAAATTCGAAAAGTATAATCTCCCCAGTTTGGTCGTCATTATTAGTTATTGCATCAGATTTTCGGTGCCTGAAATAAAATTTCTGAGAACAAGATAGTGGTGGACAAAACAGGGACAATCAGACATGAACTGGAGGTACAGTAACTTAAAAATACGATTTGACTGAAAAGGAAGGTTTCGTGACACCGAATAAACGCTTTGTTCACACGCAATGATGACAGTAGAGCTCTTTTTTAGCACGAAAAGTACCTAGGGTGGTTAATTAGAATGTGACCAAGAGGACTGTCAACATGAGTATTGGAGGAATGCAGCTCGTCAAAGCCTAAAAGTGTGATGAGGTGAAGCTGCACCTGGCTATAGTCGAAGCATAAAAAATAAGATTTCTACAAGAAGATGAAACAAGTGTTAACGGAGGGGTTAGACTGTTGCAGCATAGGACTGGGTGCCGTTTGCAGGGAAACCACGTGGACTGCAATAGTCCAATGGGGACCATAATAATATGACAACTTCGGCGTGATTCTCAAGGGTTCCTTTTAATCCCCCATGTTTCCGTTCACTTTTGATGCACAAATTTGTCAAGGTTCATGTTAAGCCTTTCCGGTGGTGGCAGTATTACAATATCTGCAAGGAAAGCGTTCCATGTTTTGACCACATAGACAGAAAATGAGAACTTGCGCACATCCAGCTTGTCTGCGGAATGCGCAGTTTGAGTTGGTGACCTCGGATTGACTTTTAGGGCGAGGGTGATTTGCGAAAGAGCGTAAACCAGTAAGACGTAGATGGAGTGTGCACTGCCTATCGACAAACACAACAACAGCCTTGAATCCGCATGTGAGGCAAGGAAATCAAAGAAATTCGACCTCGTTAATAAGTCCCGTTGAAATATTACCGGGGGCGAACGTTTTACCGGAAGAACATTTACAAAATTAGAATCTACATATAATTTTCGAACGATCATCCACTAAAGTGGCGCTGTTCAGTAACATGGATAGAGTTCTAAACTGCAAAATCATTCATAGCTGATTTAATTTGAGGGTTAATTTGGAGTACAGACAAGTATACTGCTGAAGCAGGCAAGCAGGGCAGGATTTAATGGTACGTTTCATCAACAAGTACAGCAACTCTACACCTCAAAAAGTGACAGAACATTCAGTTCTGAAAAAGCCCGTTTTTATATCTTTGCCCTTTAAAAGCGACAATATTTTAAATACTGTAAAACGACGGCTGCGTTCCACCGTTGAAAGGACATAAAACGCAGCCGAACTCGTATTATGCAGTCCTACTAAGCCTCTTCCGATCTCACGGGCGAAGGATGCCTTGCCAATGTACGCCACTTCAGATTGTGTTTATGAATTCACATGCACTTGCGGATGCAAGTACATTGGACGAATGCAAAGACGGTTGGCAGCCAGGTCTATTGAGCACCTGCCCAGATGGATCCTAATGTAAAAAAATAAAATCCCCCGTTCCTCCATTACAAAACACCTGCTTGATGGCGGTCACTCCGTCGACCCTACAACTGCCTTCCGAGTACTTGTTCGGGCACGAAAAACTCGGACATTGCGTTACCTGGAGGCGGCCTATATACTGCGGATAAAGCTAGATCTTTGTAAACAATTGGGACATGTGGTTAGCTAACCTTGCTATGGTAGCCTCTCGCTCCATGATTTTCCCTTCCTTTGACTCCCTTTGCTCGTCAACGTCCCCTTTTTTCATTACACTTCCCATAGAGTGTTTGAGTTTCTAACTTTATCGATTAACCAGCTTTACCCAAAACCATGACCTTGTTGTTTTTGCATTTATTTTCTGCACGAATTCAAATCTGTTTTATACTTCCAACTCGTTACCTGGGTTATGAAGCGACAGGGCGCAGCTGACGAGCCGTCGCGAAATTTTTTGGTACCATTAAATCCCGCCCTGCCTGCCTGCTTCGACTTTGTTAATAAGGAAGAAATACTTACAGGGACGTGGAAGACTGATATACCCATTTCTGACTAAATTGAATGCAGCTTGTATTTAAACGGCGAAGATTAAATTGATAAACCAACTGAGATAATGGCACACAGATAATCCTGTGATAGGGGAAGGACTCTAACATCGATTTTTTCCGTCGGGAAGATGGCCGAAGCAGTTAACGGATTCAGCGAATGGCATTTATAAAAGTCGAATTTCAGCCATATGTTTATCTTAATATTCCGACGAGGCGCCGGAACAGACCGCGCGATTTAGAAGATGCGGGTTAGGAGATCACAAACGGGTGGAAAACAAGTAATCCAAGGCAATTAGTCGGCGAAGATCGAACTGGGTAAAGCGACAAACAGACTTAACCGTTACCCCAACCTTAACCCTAACCCCAGACGTAACCCATTCCCTGACATCAATCTTCAACCCAGCCTTAACCACAAGCCTTGCAATAACCCAAATTCTTAACACAACCCGTGCCTTAGAACCCATCCTTACACTAAATCCTGCCCGAAGCATATCCTCAAACCTAATCCTAATCCTAAACTTAACCCTAGACCCTATCACAACTCTTTCCCTTGTCCTAATCTTTGACCAAACCCTAACCTCAAGGCTAACATCATCCATCACCTTAAAACTTACCGCAAACCCAACTCCAACTATCTGCGTAACTCTCGCCCTAGACCGAGGCCTGACCCTAACCACAAAATGCTGAAGCCAACCCTGAATCCCACTTTTTGTCCTAAGTTGTAGCTCCGTATGCTAAGCATAACCACCAAATCCGGACGTTAACCCTAAATCTCATCCATAACCCCTAAAAGCCTAACGACGGATGACTCCAATGTAACACGCCTACTAAAATAAAATAAGTAGATACGTTATATAAAAATCCAAGCTTGTATATTCAGTCATTACCTATGATTTCAATTCAAGCACGATCACGTCAGAATTTTTGGCAGGTCTCATGTATCCCCCAAAGCTGACAAAAACAGGACTCGTTTCTATGTGGCTGGTAATCCTAAAAGATCGAGAGGTTCAATGAAAAATGTGACGCTTTATTCCTTAATGAGCTGATGCTGTGTAGATGTTAAGATTCCAGAGGGACATGATGCTCTCGTAATTTTGCTGGTCTAACAGCGGTAGTGCTTCTTTTATCCACTTTATATACCCGGACACTCGCCGTGGACGCCTGAAAATTCGACATATCCAAACGACAACGTCCATCGTGGGCCCCATGGCGTGATTGGTGAATCACCGGTGAGAGGAACTTGCATAACGCCTTCTGCACTTCCCCTTCCCTTACCCACCCTGCTTCGATGGTAAATAAAGTCACGACGACTAGGTTTGGACGTGAGCACAGTGAATGATAAAGCCATACAACCTCTCTACGCCTGCCACTCGCAACCTGTACGTGTGTGTACCAGGTTAATGTGAGGACAACTCGGACTTCGCGTATGACAGAGGGCCATGAAGGACGCATTCAGAAACAGCCTGACTCCCAGTCTTAGGGGGGAGTGATTTATTCCATCAGTTGGCAAGCCGCCAAGTCACTACCTTTAGCGCGTCGTGACTGGTCCATTTGCGGCAGATTTATTGGTAATGAACAATACGCTGATGGATTCCCTAGTACTGGCCAAGCCCCTTCCTTAAATGCCTGGCCACTGAGCGCAGGTAAATGTACTTAATCTGAGGAAAATGAAGTGCCCACCGGATCGGGGGACTTTCTTGGCTGACGTCTCGAAGACCTGGGGCGGCTCTCCATTATCAAAGCATCTAGTGCAAAAATTTATCGGAATTTTGAATAAACAGCCGCATTAGTTGGCCTTGGGCTGATTGATTTTTTTTCTTCTATCGCTGCCTTGGCCTGCAGGCCGTCACCTGTGAGTGTTGGTGGCCTCCTGTATTGTGTGTCGTCACCTCAATTGGGGTTAGTTGCGTGTGCGTCCCTCGTTTGTGTGAATCGGTCGATGGAAATTGCAGACCCGCCTACATGAACACAAACTGGCAACCCGGAGACTAGACCCAAACTCACAGCTTGCGGCTCACATCAGGAAAACTGGTCACAATTTTGATTTTCAAGGAGCAGCCCTCGTAGGCAGGGGCACCTCAAGGACAGAGCTTCTCACACTTGATGCTTGATTCTCAGATGCTAACTCCATCAACAGGCATCTAGACCTTCCTTCGGCCTACAAAGTCCTACGTTACCACATACGCCGTGACGAAGACAAGACAGTCATACGGGACCTAAGACTACCGAGAAAATACGGCCTGTCGACCAATTCACCCAAAAGGGAGATGCAAACGCAACTAACTCCGATTGAGGTGACGACACATAATACAGGAGGCCACCAACACTCACAGGCGACGGCCTGTAGGCCAAGGCAGCGAAAGTAGAAAAAAATCGATCAACCCAAGGCCAAGTAATCCGGCTGTCTATTTAAAAGTTCTGATCGATTTTTTCAGTAGATGCTTTGATAATGGTGAGCCGCCCCAGCTCTTCGAGACGTCAGCCAAGCAAGTCCCTCAATCCGGTGAGCACTTAATTTTCATCAGATTATCGACCTAGATCTCTTACATTTGCCAAGGTAAGCAGAAGTTCTTAAGTTGTATCACGAAGGCACAGAAATGCTCTGGGCCTACACTGCTAAAACACAGTCTTTTCATGCCGGGGTTAGGGCCCCAATTCGGTGTGCGGTGCAATCCGATGCTTGCAGCTCATAGGTATATGGATGGACAGAGGAGCTCTATGCACTGCGCGGTGAATCGTTTTGACAGCCTTGAAACGTCCGAGTATTCTGCGCCAGCATGTTTACCCGCGTATTCAGAGGTTGTTCGGCGCCAGTGCTTAGGCCTCGTGGCCCGCGGTGTGGTCTTTACACCAGCCTCATACGGCGGTCAAAGTTCAGTCCTTACAATACACGCCATGCCTACCGGTGTTGACTTGTTACCGGCAAAAGTGTTACTACATGCCGCGAAAATTCAGGTCGACTGCCAGTGTGCAAAGTAAACAACGTCAGTGAGCGTAAAGTAGAGGTTTTTGGGAAAAACTGTTGACTTCGTTATCGGATACGGGTAGTTCCTGAGTTTGAGAGATTTCCCTAAAAGCTCAACTCGATAAAATTTGGAAAATTTTTCTGTCGTGTCTTTTTCCTAAAAAACGATCATACCTTTCAGTAGCGTCGTAAATTAATTTTAGAAAGTGGCTAATACTTGTTACCCTCCAAGAGCATTCAAGGAAATAAGGTTTTTATCCTCGTTTCAGCCCTCGTGAGCTAAACCGTCTTCGCATCTTTTTGATTACAACACAATTTGCCCCCCCCCCTCCTAAAACAAAAGCCTATGCTGCGAAAAATCAAACGGATCATTGCAATACAACTAGCAAACTGAACTGCTTTGGGGTGCATATACAAATTCCGCTAATGTAATAAAAAAATAGTGGCAGTGTAGCCTCTTTCATATCCTTGTTAAACAAAACCGCTCATTATTTAAACGGCTTATAATTGTCTTCTTATGTGGCTTGAACTGCAGTGAGTTTGATAACTCATTAAATGTGCTGAAACATACGAATCGTTTCTAATTATTCGCAGACCGGCACATATGAATCAGGGAAAACTCCGGTTTAAAAGTAATCGACTTCAAGGGAGTTGAACACAAAAAATTGTAAAGTACTATTATGTTGTTAAAAATAGCATTTTTTACAGAAAAGTGGAAATTCTGCAAGCGTCAAAAAAAGGCAAACCCACATTTTAGGTGTGCAGGACGTCAGTCCATTCGAAAACCGAGTAACTAAAACGACACAAATAGAATTACCTGCAAAAATAGCTTTTCTTTCGAAGTTTACTCGTAAATATCCTTTAAGAATTAGAGTAATTCAAATTATGGCGGTTACCCAGCAGCCCACTTTTTGACTAAGGACTCCAAAACGGCTATACGCTTTGCGTTTTGCGTTTTTGCGTTGTTTGGAATGCGGTTTACTAAGGTAAACAGGAATTTATTTGCGTCTTTGCGTCTTTGCATTGTTTGGAATGCGGTTTACTAAGGTAAACAGGAATTCATTTGATTTGGCTGATAGAGACGTCAAACGAATTACAGTTTTCACATGTTAACAGGCCGGCTAATGAATAGTAAATCTGAACGGAATTGACGGGGGCAATTTTAGAAATGCCACTTTTTACAAATCAAGGAACCATTCCTACTGTCAAACTCCTTTGGAGTTTTGTCTTGTGCTGGAATATGCTGAGGTTCAGGTTGACGGTGAAATAAAGACAAATATTTTCCGATTTCCACTGCTTTCATTCAACTACCCATAAAGGTTAATTCTGTCTAATCGGTTTATTAGAACCTTCACAATCATATAGTTCATGAAGGTATTTGCCAAATTAGTGAGTGCTTGGGCATTCTTTCTAGGGTATATGGTCGTTTGGGGCATTATTGCAGACTCACCCAAACACGAAACCTCATCGCTTTGAAAAATGAACGTATACGACAAAATTCTGCAATTAATACGCGTTTTACCAGTTAACAAAACTTCCTCCATTAAATTAACTCCTTCATAAGCGCTTGAATAAGGTAGCATGCTGACGGATATCTGCTTACGTCACCATTTTTCAAGGTACAATCAGGGTGAACATTGGAACGTTTGATCATTTTTTTACTTTTCTAAAAATTATTGGTTTATTTTTCTGCTGCGAACGCACTTTTCTCTATACTGGATCAATTTTCGCCACATTTGCTTAATTTAAGATTCCGTTTTGCGGTTACTAAATGCACAACAACGAAGGTATTGCTAAAATTGTTAATATTCTCTTCGTTCCGTTTCTATCTTTCGTATTAGTGGAAACTATGTCGTCAAAAAATATCTTGCCATATGCATAAACGCTAACATAGGGACGTGGTGGAGGTCCTTTTCGCTATATGGGGAAGAAAAAGTCGGAACGTTTAAACAAATGTTGTCGGTGGGTGTTTTTACAGCGTTTTAGGGCAGGAAAAGACACAGATTGGTAAGCCCAACTTTTCGGGGCCAATAAAATGTCTGGGTTTTTAAAAGTAAGCATCCTACGCCCTGCTCCATCCTACGTAGAAAAAAACCGACTTCCAAATGAGGCAACTTGCAGTCGGTAAAGTGCGCGAGTTCGGATAGTTCTCCTATAATAGAGAACATCCGCGAATGCATAAATCTAGTCTAGGACAGCTATTAGCGTCGGAAGTTGCCCAACTGCAAGGTAACATTTGTAAACAATTTGAACGATATAATTATTTAAAAACATTTATGGCATGTAAAAAGGACATTTTCCCCTACCGAGTAGACGAATAAATACAACGTTCAACAATTTAGGCGCCTAAAATGATGGTCTCAATTTCGCTCATCCCATTTCATTAGTTAGGCCCCATACTGCACCTTCAATCAAAACTTCGAAAACTCCTTGAACAATGAATATTCCTTGCTGAGTTGGTCCAATTCAGTCCATTCTCTTGTGTGCTCAGGTACATATTATGAACCTATGCTCTGGTAAGTTTTACCTACTGGACAATAAACACGTTTTTGAAGATTTAAAGTAAATTTCGGGGTTCCTCTGTTTGTTCAGAAGGGCTAATTCTTCTTTTAGATACAAATGTGTTAAAGTTATCAATAAAATATGCACGTGAAAAAGCTGTCTAATGCATCTGATTTTTAGCAGATCAGTGCAAATTGATTCAGCATTTTTATGGCAAATCGTAATTTTCAGTCGGATTCTATTTTCATAATCATCACTGCCAAGGGGATCAGGTGCCGACTTGGGCAGTAACTTTCAAACACTTGAGGAGACTCGCACAGCGTATAGTCCATTCTCTCTTCCCATTGGAAAGACAAGGTCAGGATATTTGGATTTGGGTGTGGGCGGTGCGATGATTGTGACCCACCCAATGTCTGCGCGTGCACAGATGGGTTGGTTTCTACGGTCTCATTAAGGAGACTTCAAAAGGAAGCCACGACTCGGAATCGTCAAAGGAATGATGTTCTATATCGTTCGGTCTTGGCCATTACGAACCTATTTAAAGACTACCAAAAGCGTACATTGAAATTTTCCTGATGAACATTATATATAGCTGCGCCCATTTAGCAGTCCAAGTGTTTAGGAAGACTTGATTTTGACAGCTCTTCTGAGCTCGCAAAGTTAGATATGCGTGACGGACATTTGAATGCTAAACAGCTCCGGAAAAGCAGGACCAATGAACAGTCTCTTAGTGGTATTGAGCCGAGTATATTATTGTAATACATTACCAAAAACCGCTAGCCCAGTGTCGTCGCCCTCGTTCTGTGCACAGCCGCTAGCCAGCCCTGGATTTCGTAAAGAGAAGGCAATGCACTGTCTCGGCCGTACTACAGCCTTAAAAACTTTTATGAACACAACTTGTGCTCTCAGGCGCAATTAAGGAGAAAATCAAGGTATCGAACGTAGGAACCTGATCCATAGTGACGTCTATACATTAAAACTCAAAACGTATCCTTACGGGAATGCGCTGGACCAACAAAGGAGCCAGATTGGAACAATCGTTAGCTTGGCTGCACAGAGTCCGTACGTCACCCAACAAATGCCACACATGGAGGGTTTTGGAGACACGTCCAGATGCAGACTCTCATCGCATCCGACGCTGGCATCCAGTCCCGCTTTTGGCGGATAACAGTCTCGGTAAGCGAAGTGGATTTCAGGTCGATTCTGGGCTTCTGGATCCTCACGTCACAATAGCCCATTTCTTGCTATAAACAATAGAGACATGACTTGGAACTACTACGTCCTGGAAGACTGCCAATTGACAAGATAACTGGTTTCTCCCAGGACGAGGCTTCAGGCTGTCATGTCTCCTTCTGAATATAGCCTCGATGGTACTCCCGCTCACACGGGACCCGAGTCGCCCACGAGCTTCTGTGGAAATCTGATCCACTATCCGCTGGCCAGATCGTGCGTGGCACGCGTAGACGGACTGTGCGACCTTGTCGTCCCCTCACCAGAGCTCGCCTCCAGCCGTCCTGACTCTGGTCTGCAACCGAGCCCAGGTGGTAAGGAAGCGGCATGCCTAGTTCAAGCTCAAGTCACCGTCCCTCCAGCAGCCATATTGCGGGACGCGGCGTGGACAGAGTCGTTAACGAGGACAAGACTGTCGGAACTCAAAAAACAATATTTTTTCTGTACTTTGTGACAAGGGACCGTAGAGTGGTCATTACTAGTTCATCTACTGTCGCCGGATGGGTCACGAAGTCGTGAAGCACTAGCAGGGAGTTCTTGGAAATCGAGCATGAAGTTCACTGACATATTCGGATCGCTGGACAGTTCACTCGCGATTCATTTATGCCTAAAAACACCAGTCTGCAACCAACGCAGATGATCGAATGACGACGAATCAAGTAACAGCCGCAACAAGTGCCGAAGTTTATTGGTTATGCATCACTATACATCCGCACTTGCAAGTTATTCATCGGATTTCCAAAGTAAATCACCATTCCCCATATTCCGTCTTATGATTAACTAAAATCTTTGAAAAACGCCGGTGTATTTTAGTACCTTATTCTTTTGCCAACCTGAGCAACCAGCAATGAATATTCTTGCTACAAAACAACGAGAAAAGTCTCAGGTAATTTTTGGAAAGTGTTGCCCAATGATCTCTGAAACAACCGAGGTTGGAAATGTCACCTCCCCTGACGGAACAAAGTAAACGTTTGGCCCCTCTTTTGAGTAAAGCGTAAATAAAGGAATATGTAATCGTTTGCATTGCATTGGGGATGGATCAAGCTTCTTCTTCCTCGTCGTGCTTTTTTGGGTTTACTTATCGGAAGCAACCTTCTCCTGTCCGAAACCCTCAAGTGTTGACAGCGCTCTTTTTGGGATACCTCTGTTTGCGCGTATCCCAGACTGTTGCTGCGTTTGAATGTGACTTACGTTGGACAAAAAACTCATGAAGCGTCGTACACTGCACCCGAGTTCTTTACCAGCTAGCCGAAACACTAGTGCGCTGGAGAAGGATTCCGATGAACATTCTCTCTAAACACATCTTAGCACTCCTCATTATAACGCATCTCACATACTTAAAACAATCACAACGAATTAAAGCCGCAGGCTGGAAAGTTGCCGCGGAAAGACAGTACAAGTCGCTCTAATGACAATCTCACTTATTCAAGTGCAGTCTGAAGAGGATTTAGAGTGCAGATTGTGTGCGAACCGCTTAGACCGCCACTTGACTGAGTCAACCTCTCCACCAATATCAGTTTCTCATACAGTACTCATACAGTGCTGACTTATGAAATGTTAACCGAAATTCTGAAATGCGTTTCCGACCCAGAAAGATTACAAAAGTAGGGTTTTCATACTAACTACCCTGAAGCTCAATCCCAAGATATTTCAGTTACTTAGAGATAACGGCTTTCGAAAGTACTTTCCGGCCGCCTGCAAAACTAAACTCTGCAAAGAATGACTGCCTATGCTGTATAAAGTCTTCCCACAAATTTTCTTTGCCCTTGTAAATTCAAATGTATTTCATAGAAAATAGGCACAAAAACATTCATTCTTTTACTTATTTGGCAAGAAATTACGCCAAATGTTATGCTCGAAGGAAGGGCAGCATTCAGTTTTAAAATACTTTTCTAATTTTGAACACGACCTGCCGTCACACTTGCCTTCAGGGCTTCCAAACTACAAGCTACATATTTTCCGTGTAAGGAAAATCATACATTTCTATACGGTACCAAGAGAAGACCATATGGGTTTATAACATTTTACAATGGATTTTAACCATATCGTAAACTTCGAAATCGACATTACTAAAAACATAGACAGTATGTTTTAGGAACGCGCATTCATAATGAGAAACATTTTAAGCCAAATTTTATGCCTTCCTTAAAGTATGAAATTTGAAGAAGACGTACTTCTCTACCAAATAAGCAAAAGAATGAATATTTTTACGCACATTTTCTATGAATTATATTTAACGTTGCAACCCTCTATGGGTAATTTTTTGATGTTATAACGCATCACAGAATTTTGGTCAACATTTCATGAGGTAGCACATCTACTCTACACTTGTATACGCCATGAGGAAGACGTCTTACCAAGGTCGAAATATTTTTTATGAATGTGGAACACGCCGTATTTGTCAATGGCTGCTGGTTGAATGGAGATTTCGCGGTCTTAAAAAGTGTCACAGGTACATATTTTTAAACCAAAAGAGACTATTCACCCAAATACGAAATTCGAAAAGAACGCGATTAACTACTGCATGAATGCAAGAAAGAATATAATTTTGTGTCTTTTTCTGAAAAAGATATTTGGAGGTGGGGATTGGTTGTGTAACCTCACTGAGTTTAGTCTCCGGGTTGAGGAGCTGGAGGCAGAGACTAAACTCAGCTCTCTAGGAAAACTCTTGCTGACACAAAATAAGCCCTGTCGGTGGGGATAGGTTGTGTGACCCCAATGGGTTTCGCGTATATAGATAACTAATACAGTAGGTGGGCTAACTCATGAAATGTCAGTCAAAATTCCAAAATGCGTTTCAGTTTCGAAAAGATTAATTAAGTAGGGCTGTAAAACTAATCCTCTTGCAGCATAAATCTATAATAATTCAGTTATCTCAGAATGCAGGCTTTCGAACGAACATTTTTCCGGCTGCATGGAAAAACTATACTCTGTAAAGGAATGACTACTTTTGTTGTATACATTTTTCTCACTGATTTTTGATGCCCCTAAAAGCCCAATTATATAAAAAACATGCGTAAACATATTAATTCCTTTGCCTCTTCGGTAGATACTTACGCCTTCTAATTTTTATACGCGAGGGACGGACATAATTCGGTTTTAAAAATGTTTTCCAATTCCCGAATAATTTTGAACCGGCTCTATCGTCACACTTGAATTCAGGGTTTTCTAACCACAAGCTGTATATTTTCTGCGTACGGAAATCCACACATCTCTCTAGGCTAATAACCGGCGACCATATATGGTTCATAAAATTAAGCAGTGGATTTGATCCATACTGTTAACCTTACAAGCTACATTGGTAAATGCAGAGACATAAGGTTCTATGAACGGCCACAATTGGATACTTTTTAAAACCGAATTTTGTCTCTTTTTCCAGTAAAAGATTAGAAAAAGACGTAATTTTCTACCAAATGAGCAAAAGAATAAATATTTTTATGCATGTTTCCCATGAAATATAACAGAATGTTTAGGTACATGAGAAAAATGCATGCTACTTAAACAGTCATTTTTACAGAGTGTAGTTTTTCCTTTCAGCCGGAAAGATGTTCACTCGAAAGCCGGCATCCTGAGGTAAATGCATTACTATAGGATTATGCTGCGTGATAAACAGTTTTACAACCCTAATTAATTAATCTTTTCAAAACGAAAACGCATTTCAAAATTTCGGCTGAAATTTCATGAGTTAACCCACCTACTGTATATTTGTTTTAGAAGGCCTTGTTTTGTTTATTAATTCATAGCTACAGTAGGCCTCCCCTTATGCGTTATCTAATAGTTTGATGCAACTCCATGTACCGAGTTGTTTGAATATGACTTTTGAGTGATAAATTATTAAGCATGATGTTCTCACTTCCCATCCCCTTAAATCCTTCATCTTACCTTGATTTCCGACTTATCCCGATATACTTTCATTGTCTTTCGTCGTCGATTCCGTACGCCGTGCCTTACTCATTTCTTCCGAAAGAGCAGATAAAACTTTTTGTGTCATGTCGATACTCACTACTCTTCGCGTGCTACAAGGATCGTCAGCTACGTTTTGGTCTGCTTTGCCTTGGCTAAAACACAAACGCTCTACTTCCTCGATCTCTCCGGACGGTTTCTGTTGTCGAACACGTACGCCTAATTTGGTTTTTCTTTAAGAATACTTGTGCAAAGCCCCTCTCACAAACAATTATACGACAGTTGAAGTTAGTTAAGAGGCGCGGTTACACAACCTACTGTTGCCTATTTAGATTTACAAGGCTACTAGAAATCAATAAGGACAATGCACACCACGCAAGGAACCATTCTTTACCGAATGTCGTTTTTTGCAGGCTGTTGGAAACAAAATCCTTTTAAAGCCGTCGTCCTGGCGTGTCTGAAATGTCCTGAGATAATTATTACTAGAACCCTATCTAAGGAATCCTTTCTAGACGGAAACACACTTCAGAATTTCGAAGAGCTTTTCGTGAAGCAGGTTAGATACCGTGCTTCCATATGCAAATGCGGGGTTCCACTTATCTGTTCTCCATTGCTAGATTTTTGCTTATGGTATGCGATTCCAGGTCTCGGGGTTACATGTGTGTAATGGGACGCCCAAGACGTTCGTCTTCACACCGCGTCAGGCCCTGACTCCAATCTCACCAACAGTTAATTGACAGGTCTATAGAGGAATAAGAAGAGGGACAGAAATCATCGAAGATCAATGAGAAAAACGCATGCTAATTAAGCCGTCATCTTTTACAGAGTGTGGTTTTTGCTTGCGGCCGAAAGGAAATTCCCTTGAAAGCTGGCATCCTGAGACATCCGAATTATTATAGAAGTATGCTGCTTAATGGTTTGTTTTACAACCCTGCTTAATTAATCGTTTCGAAATGAAAACACATTTCGGAATTTCGGCTGACATTTCATGAGTTGCCCACCTACTGTATATTTGTTTTATTTAATTATTTTATTTATAGATCAGCAGCTACAGGAGGCCTTCCCTTATGTTTTATCTGAAGGTTTGATATATCTGCATGCTCTAAGTTGTTTCAGTATGACATTTTAGTGATATTCTCGTTCCCCATTCTCGTCATTCCTTCATCTTACCTTCATTTTCTAGTTACCTCAACGTACTTTTATTGTCTTTCGTCGTCGATTCCGTAAGCCGTGCCTTACTTACTTCTTTCGGAAGAGTAGTTAAACCTTCTTGTGCCATGTCGGTACTTGCCATACTGTGCGTGCTACAAGGAGTTTCGGATGCATTTTGGTTCACTATGTCTCGGTTAGAACATAAATGCTCTGCTTCCTCGATATCTCTGGACGGTTTCTGTTGTCCAACGCCTACGCCTGATTTATTTTTTTAAGAATACTTATGCAAAGTCTCTCTCAAAAATAATTATAAAAGAATTTAAGTTAGTTGAGAGGTGGGGTTGCAAAATCTACCGTTGCCGTTTTAGATTAACAAGGCTTTTAGAAATCAATAAGGACAATGCATATTACCTAAGGAGTTATTCTTTGCCGAATTTCGTTTCTGCAGGCTTTTGGAAACAAAAATCTTTCATAGCTGGCGTCCTTTCCAATCGCAAACACACTTCAGAATTTCGAAGAGCTTTTCGTGTAGCAGGTCAGATGCATTGCTTACGTATGTAAAAGGAGGATTCACTTATCTGTTCTTCTCCGCTGGATTTTTTACTTATGGTATGCGATTCCAGGTCTCAGGGTTACATGTGTGTGATAGGACGCCCTAGACGTTCGTCTTCACACCGCGTCAGGCCCTGGCCCTAATCTCACCAAAAATTAATTGACAGGCCTATACTGGAATAGGAAAAGGAAGTGAAAGCGATTCTGCGGACTTCATCCGCATGGCATTTCAGCAAATTCCTCACGGTAATAAGTTTGTGGCGCTAAAAGTCGTGGTTTTGAAGGCAGCTAACCAGCCGGACGAAATACATAAGTTTGGTGGACGTTCAGCCGATAGTGACCACTGCGACTACCGTTCACATTAGAGGTCGTCAGGAAACCGAAGGCTGTGGTAAACATTCTGCAAATTACGCAGCTCGCAACTACGTCCAGCTAAGGCAAATGGTGGTGATTATTTCTGATATGTGAACAAAAACCCTCAAATGACGTAATTAATGAAAATTGTTTTTCCTCGGGCGCTGTAACCTGTGCAACGGAAATTCGTGATTTAGCGATAGGATGCCTTTTTGTGTTTATTGCGAAATTTCTGTTCATTTAGCCTGATCTGTTGGTACTGTAAGACTGTGCTGGCTGCTATAATTATTTTTAATACTTCCGCCTTAAAAGACGCTTGTCTGTTTTTATCCTAAGATAAGGAAAAACGAAAGATGGAGGAGGAGGAAGAATGCGATTTAGAAGGTAGTCAAAAACCATTCAGGGGGAAAATCTCGTGGTCATCTTCCACAAGTTTGTCAACGGGACTTTTACTGTCAACGTGACTGTCATTTCAGAGGACAGATGTGCGATGACGCCTTGCTTTCTGATTTCGTCAAATATAGTGAATAATTCGGTTAGACACTGGTATAGAATCCCCATGCGCTACACGTTGTGGAAAACTTTCGAAGATCCGCTTCCCCTAACTTAACCCTAACCCTAACACCGACCCTAGACCCTCAAATTCACACTATAGCCCTCACAACCGTAACCCCGCAACCATAACTGTAATCCCAACCTCTAACTGTAATTTTACGCAATACCATCTATTATACTGGACTTACGTATTCCAGTGCTCAGACAGTACTTAGACATTCCAAAATACTATACTTCCTTATTTCCCATACACAACTGCAACTTCGAAATGCTATTTTCTGTTGTTGACGCAGGCATGTTAACAACATGCACGCATACTACCTCATGAAATGTCAACCGAAATTTCGAAATTCGTTCTCCCTTCGAAAAGATTAATTAAGTAGAATTGTTATACTAAAATTAATGATGCAAAATTCTATACTAATCCAGTTACCTCGGGGTACCGGCCTTCGATTGAACTTATTTTCGACTGCATACAAGACTTATACTCAACGAAAAATGACTACTTAAGTAACATACAATTTTCTTATAGATTTTCGATGCCCTTAAAAGTTCAACTATATTTCATAGAAAAATGCATAAAAATATTAATTCGTTCATTTATTCGGTAGAAACGCACGCCTTATTTCAATTTTATACCTGAAGTAGGAGTATAATTCGGTTTCCAAATGTTTTAATTGTGGGCTTCTTTAATACCGTGAAATGGCCGTCCACAAAACGTCATGTGTCTGCATTTTCAATGTGTCTCGTAAAGTTAGCAATATTGGTCATATCCACTGCTTACTTTTATGAACCCCATGTAGTCTCCTCTTAATACCGTAGAGAAATGTATGGTTTTCTGTACGGGGAAAATATACGGCTTGTAGTTTTGAAACCCTGAATGCAAGTATAACAGCAGCTCGGGTTCAAAATTGTTCGTGAATTAGAAAAGTTTTTTAGAACTGAATTATGCTCTTCTTTCAAGTATAAAATTGGAAAAAGACGTGATTTTCTACCGAATAAGTAAACGAATAAGTATTATTATGCATGTTTTCCTTAAAATATAATTGAACATTTAAGGGCATCAAAAATCAATGACAAAATTGCATGCCACTTCAGTAGTAATTTTTGCAGTGTTTAAGTCTTGTATGTAGTCGGAAATAAGTTCATTCGAAGGCCGGCACATCGAGGTAACTGAATCATCATAGAATGAGGCTGCCTGATTATTAGTTTTACAACCCTACTTAATACTTCATTAATTAATATTTTCAAAACGATAACGCATTTCCAAATTTCGATTGACCTTTCGTGAGTTAGCACATCTACTGTACACTCCGTAATTCGCAGGCCGTAGGGTACGCGCAGTTCCAAAGAGACTGTTTGTAAAATAAACGCTCTTTCTCTGTAAGCCAAGACATGGATAAAATCTAGAAAAGCTGATTTTGCCGAAACCATAAATTAAAACCAAAAGCACAGATGAATAGGCTTGCGAAAATGTTTTTTTCAAAAATCCCCTCAAGCATAGTCGGGAAGTGGTTATGCACAGTGGGCGGCCCGGCTCATGAAATGTCGTAGTCAAAAGTTGAGTGAGAAGTATTTCCAAAACTTGGCGTTGTTATTTGTACTTATTGATATAATTTTGAGACGCTTACGGCCATGTAATGGAGAGGGATTCTATTCAAGTCAGTTTTACTAAAGGAAAACCGCCCAAATTTGGGCGAAATCTGACCTTTCTTGATATCCGACTAATTTCCTAAATTATAAAAAATTTGCAGCTCGCGACCTCATGCATGTGTGCACTGTGACGTAAGCGAAGAGTACCACCGTTATAATTAGCCCTATTTAACCTACTTGTATTATAGCCATTTTCTGAAATTTTCACTCCAGCAAATTTAAATTCAGAAACTAAAATATCTCTTCTCTTTAATAACAGTCGTTTTTCAATGCTACAAGACTTTAAGAACTACATTTTGGGTGGATTTTGCATTAAAGAGATTTTCTTTTGCTTACTCATGACATTTCAGGACTTAGCACACATACTGTAGTAGTATGGTGCATTTAATTAAAAATTGTTTTTTTCTGTGAGTAGACTGATTAACAGCTGTAGGTATTCATCCAGGCGTATTCTTGTGTGGCCTGCATGACAGAAATTCCCCTTTCATTGCATGCAGGAATAAGAGTGAAAAGTAATCCCCTTGATCTAAGTAATTAATCCTCATCTGCGAAATAGTTGCCAACGTTTTGAAGTGATTTCATAACACACAGACGAAAAAGATCCGATTGCTCATTTCAGCAAAAGAAACACCTAATTAGGCGGACAAAGGTTGCCAGTGACACGCGGCAAATCCAACAGGTAAACAAAGAACACTGACATAATTTTGAGCCTGCGATGACTGGAAATCGTCAGGTTCTCAATGAGAAATCTCCTACTTCGACAGCTGAAAGCCCTGCCCTGGACGCTTAGTAAGGATGAGCATGTAACTCTGATCCTCTGATGTTCACACATCGAAAAATAGGTTGTTCTATGGCGCGGACCATTCGAATATTTTTGGGAAGGTCAAAAAATGGTGGTAGTTTTGAGACTGACAATCAATTTTCGACAATCCAGATTTTGAAGAAATTAATTTAACTCGATAGGTGAATGCGGGGTTTAATTTGCATATAAGGATGGATGGGAATGGAGGCTAAAAACTGACTGTCAACTGCGCAATGCTGACTACATAAAAATGCGGGTGGGCGCATAGCAGCAAAAATATTTTTCGTCATTCGGTAAACGTCGGGACTGACGGAGTTCTGAACGTCGAAACGGTTATTCCACCATTTCCCGTCAGATTTTCTCTCCGAGCGTGTTCAAGGCACATCTCTCCCAGCCGCAGACCATTAATCCTCAAAATAAACTGACAGACCAGCAAATGCGTATTGTTCAGACCACGTAAGCTGGGATTTTCATCCTGCTTTTCTAGCAGCATGATTTATGCGGGTTACAATCAAAGTGGCCGTCACTATAGGTGGGAGTTTTCGGTGTTTCGCACGCTGTCTCTTCAGGCGATATATTGCTCGACTTAGAATACTTCTACCAAGGGTTCTCACATAAGATTACTGAATCATCATACTGACTTTTTTCTTGTTGCGGATGTGTTATGCTGCAACGAAAACACTGGGAAAGGTCAAACCCACAGCGTTGTGAAAAACTTTTGAAAACATAGGTGACCGGTACTTTATCCATGTCAGAATTCAGAGAAAAGTTTTCGATGGAATGGAACAGCAAGTTAATAACACAATCTAAAAAAATGGTCTCAATCTTTCAGTTGTATTTAAATCATGCCATGAAGGTCCACCCTCAACTCTGAACGTCATAACGTAGCGCAGTAACTAATGAAGTTTTGTTACCAGCCCTAAGAAAAGTTAATGCACTCGAAGGCGTGTTACAGGATATTCGCGTGGGCTTTCAAAATCTTAATTTCGCAAATACCAAGACTTTTCTACAGTTTTCCTGTCCCCGATTTGTTTCGCCGAGGATTGCAAAAGAAACCGTTTTGCCCAAAAGAAGATCTCGCGAAAAAACTCGAGCACAAGGCATCGTCGAATTGAATTGGTCAGCCAGTCTCAAACGAACACTTGCCGGGATTTGGCGTAAAGAAGAAACAGACATTTTGTCGCCAGTTGACTAAAGGCTTTGGGAAGGAAATTATGTGAGGGAGTGAGTGAAAACGACTCACATTGACAGGGGATTAAATCGGGCGGAGGGCTGAATGGCAGGGATTAATGCCTAATTCCTACGGTGGTCTTTACTGTGTCAAATATTCTCGAGAGATCCAAGCAAACGTTAGACGGCAAGTTCGGACCGTGTCAACTGTCGCGATCACCTCCAGGTCTCCAGTCTGTGTCGAACTGCGTTTTCCAAATCCTTCATTTACTGTCGTCCCTCAATGCTGAAGTCAGGTAGAACTCGAACGGACACAAGCCCTGGGTAAAAGTAAACAGCAGTGAGTTAAGGACTGCCTAAACGCCATTCCAGTTTCTCTTTCCTTTGTCGGTAATAGCATTCTGTTGATTAACTCACCACAGCCACAACATGGAGTACTGGTCAGAAGCTCAGACACGCATTTCGCCGCTCGCGTGCGCTGCTCCATGTAGTTGAGTGCGATTGGCCTCATTAACTGTTCTCCCTCAGAAACTAATGTGTGAATTTAAGCAAATCCTTCGGTAGACAAATCTCTTCAGCTTCATTTCGAAAGCCAAAGTTTCTACGGCTCTCGAGTCATCTACGATGCTCCATTTAGTATACATATATACAGTGAGTGACCTATCTCATGAAATGTTGGCTGAAATTTTGAAAAGCGTTTTCGATTAGGATGGATTACTTGGTCGCGGTTGTAATACTGATTATCTCGCGGCATACTCTTATAACATTTCGGACTCGGCAGAATTTCGGCTTTTAAATGCACTTCTTTTCAATCTCCTGTAGACAGCATGCTCGATAAAAAAATGACTACTTAAGTAGCACGCGTTTTTCTCATTGATTTTCGATGGTCATGTAAATTCAACTATATTTTATAGAAACCATAAACAAAAATATGCTTTCTTTTAAACAATCAATAGAGAATCACGTCTTCTTTATTATCTATACTTAAGAAAGGCGTATAATTAGGTTTTAAAAATATTTCTAATTATGAGACTTTTTAAGACCGCGAAATGTCCATTCACATAGCATCCTGCCTGTCCGTTTACCACTGCTCCTCATGGAATGTACAACATGGTCCGCATCCATTGCAAAATTTTATGGACCCTGTATGATATCTCCTTAACGACATAGAAAAATATGGGATTTTCTTTACGCGGAACGAATGCACCTTGTAGAGTGTAATCACTAAGCGCTAATGCAACGAATGATCAGGCTCCAAATTATTCGGTAATTAGAAAACTTTTTAAAACCTAATTATACTCCTTTCTTAAGTATAGATAATAAAGAAGACGTGATTCTCTATTGATTGTTTAAAAGAAAGCATATTTTTGTTTATGGTTTCTATAAAATATTTTTGAATTTCCAAGACCATTGAAAATCAATGGGAAAAACGCATGCTAATTAAGTAATCATTTTTACCGAACATGCTTTCTACAGGAGATTGAAAAGAAGTGCATTTAAAATCTGACATCCTGCCGAGTCCGTAATGTTATAAGAATATGCCGCGAGATAATCAGTATTACAACCGCGACCAAGTAATCCTTCCTAATCAAAAACGCCTTTCAGAATTTCAGCCAACATTTCATGAGATCGGTCACTCACTGTATGTAATTAACTGGATGAATTTGCCTTCTCAGTGCGCATGCCGGTTGAAAACAAGGTCCTAGATGATGCATCCCGCGCTGCCCCACTGCATGTAGTAGTCAGAATTTCATTCCTTGTATTTAGTAATAGAATTTTTTCCTTACTTATGATAACTACCTCAGTAAGTGATGCTGTTCCTATTTCCGGATGACAGGAAATCATCCCTTCGCGTGGCTTTAGTCTACGTTGCTGTCAGTGTAGCTGCCGGGTCAGAAACGTTTTCTTTTGAGCTCCAAGGCCAACCAGAGTACGCCGGCCATCGTTTTCCGGTCGACAGAAACCCGGTCACACCACAACTCATCTGGCCGCGACTATCTGGAAGCAGTTTCGCGGAGCCACAACTTCCTGGAGTTCCTGGACTCAAAGATGGACGCTTCCGTCTACCGTTGCATATACACTGGTTTAAGGGGTCTTGGTCTTTGCTGGATAGCGACGAGTTAAGGCAAAAGGGCCACGTCGCAATAAAACTATGACATACGAATCCGTTATGGGTAAGCAGCAACGGATGTGCGGTGTGTCAAAGGAGATCAGACTGGCTTACGGCACGCGTTTATCGGGCCGCGCTTAGCCCCTGCCAGTTCGTAACTATTGACACATATGTGTGTGTGAAACGCCTTAGACGAAAGCCTTCACGCCGCGCCTGCCATTATGCCCAATCCGATCGCCACCTGATTGATAAGCGCCGATCATCGACTGGTATACTGTAGAGGAAAGAGGAAATATGACGGAAACTGGCGAATCCACCCTCATTAGTATTAGATCTTCTGCGTCTGCATCTATTCCGACGTGTCATCGTTCATGACTCGGAAGGGTACCAACAGATAGGATTAATGAGTTCTTCTCAGGACTTAAAATCAAGCTGTAATGACATTTTGAATGTGGCTTTTTTGGAACTGTCGGCCATATGAGACCCGGGCCACTTTTGTCGTAACTTGATGCACACAGTATGAAACAGAACGTGCGTGGTACGCGTAGACGAGCTGTGTAGGCCTGCCAATCATTGATTGCAAATAGTCAGCTGGACCAACTGTACAGAACCAGAAAAGGCATGTCCACACATTAATTTCTCGAGCTGGAACAACTCTTGTATCGAACCAGCAAAGGCCTGTCCACACATTAATTTTTGGAGTGTATACAAAAATGCTTAGCAGTAAATAATGCCTTTCGCAATATGTGTAGTTACGTGAGTTCTGCAGAAAAACGAATTTTCAATGAACCGGTTTAAAGGAGAGAAAGAAGGAGAGATAACGAAACGGAGTTCATTTAGAAGTTTGGGTTCGCAAATGACTATGTTCCACTTTTTGTGATTTTTAGACCAGTCGGTTTGGTATTACATGCAGTTGCCTGACAAGTTACAGAACCTGCAGGTTGTATTGTATTTCTCCCTCTGAGATGGCGAATATTTCCCCCCACCCTACCCTGTCGCCTTCACCCGGCAACAGCGGGAGACAACCGCACAGTCGTGTCAAGGTAGAATGGTAAACAACTTGGAAGTTTCCAAACCCGTGGGCAGGGAAGACAATGAGATGGGCAGTCTTTCACTGAGGCCGAGAAGGCCCACGCAGCACCGTAAGCGGTAGCAACTCATCAGACCTCAGGGACCTACGGAAGAAAGAACTTCCGTAGCTAATAGAAACGAAGAGGCGAGTTGCAGAAAGTAGTCGCGGAGAAGGACACGCGATCACTGGAACAAGTGCCTTATTAGCCTGACGTTTAGGGTTCTCACTCAAATCCATCACCAGAGACGGATTCTGTCAGCGGATATGGATTTCCCAAGTGTTGAACTATTTATAGGATGTAGTTGATAGACTGCTACATGCCTATCACGTCGGCATCTGCCTAGTGCATTACGGCTTGACCGGTCAGGTTTTGAAGTATGCAGTTGGCATGCAGTTACTATGCGCTTGTGTGCTGGTCAAGGTAATCACCTCCCACACTCATCGCACGCCGCCGAGTTGCTGGCGGCCGGATTTCGTCAGCCATGTGGACTCTTGGGCAATTTGGCTCGCCGATATTGACAACAGGACCGGTGGTCATCTGCACGCCCTCCTTGCGCTAGCCACTTTGCCCAGACAAAGTCTCAGCGCCAAACATGGAGCGGGCAGTTCGTTGTTCCCATCGACTGATCGAATACCTGAAAACCATGATTCGAACAGTTCTCAGCTCACGCGGTTGTCGCCTCTGGCAAAAATTTCCGCTTCGTCAATCTTGACTGTGTGGTTGGGTCGCGTCGAATGAGTCCCGACTTGGGAGCTGGCGTCGTTCCTCATCACCGATGCTGCTTTCTCAGACATCGGCGTCCGGAGTAGTCTTCCAGTTTCTCCGACAAAGTTGCTTTGTCCTACAACTGCACTAGACCTGGTAGTCGACTCCAGATGTTTCTTGCCGTGGCATTGGGACTTTCAGCCTTATGATCTGGCGCCTTGTGGTTGCCTCCGGTCTGTGTGCAACTCTCATTGCAAGAGGCGTGAGGAGACGGCTGACCGGTTTGATTTTGTCTGCCGCCTTGCTTACGCAAGTAATGGTTGAAGAACTTGCGCGGGTTGTCTCGCTCTAAATCCCTACGCCATCTGTATAACCTTGAGGAGAGGGGTTCCTTTACCCGTGTCCTACCCAAATCTCTTAAAGTTCAGTCCGAAAGTCGCATATAACATAAATATACTTCAGAATCTGATGGGTTTCAGCTTAGGCATCCATCGCAAACTTTATGAACCCCATGTGATATCTTCCTAAAGCCAGAGAGGAATTTATAAATTTCCCTCCTCTGAAAGCATACACGTTGTAGACTGAACTTGCTGAATGATAATGAAGTGAGTGTTTTGGCCCAAAATTATTCGAGAATTAGAAAACTTTTCAAAACTTTAATATTCTTTTTCTTTGGTTAAAAAATTGGTAGATAATAATAGACAATGCATATCTGTGTGCGTATTTTCCATAAAATACATTTAAATTTACAAGGCCATCAAAAATCAGTGTAAAAACGCAAGCTACATAAGAAATTATCTTTTGTTCAAGCGTGGGATCCCCAGTCGGTCGAAAGGAGGCATTCAACAACCGACATCCTGGCGACTCCGAAATACTATAGTATTGTGTAGCGTGATGCTATGCGATCCTAAGTTATCCTCTCTAATTGAGACCGCATTCCAGAATTTCGGCCAGCATTTAATGAGATCGGTCGAGCACTGTATGTTATTTAGTAAAATAACTTATGCAAGTTGCAAGCAGCCCATCCCCTTAGTGCGAAAACCTGCTGCCTTGTGTTTTGTAGCCAGGTTGTGCTCTGTAAGCTCGATATACAGGTTCTATTGTGTTTTTTCCCTTCAGTTGGCGAATCCTTCCCGCCACCCCATCCTGCCTCCGCTACCACCACTGCAGAAGACGCCCACGCATTGTGTTGTGAGCGGACAATCTTAGGCGTCGTTTGTGGACAAGCCCACCAATGTGTCGCGTCCCCCACACCCAATACACACAGACACACCAGCAAACTCCTGTTCACTGATCCTGCCCTTATTTTCTCGCCCAGCTGTCTGGCTTAATGCCTTTTGTGATGTCGTGCATTCCCACGCTTTGAACCCCCCCACCCCAGCAACCGCCTGCATTAAAAACCAAACGTTTAAACAATTGCTTAAAATTATGCCTGACACCTTCTGACTGCAATGCGTTGTTCGCGTAGACTAGCTGCATAGGTATGCCTTCATTAATTGCAAATATTCTGCTGGACAAACTCGTGCACCGAACCAGCAAAGGCCTTTCCACACATTAATTTTTCGTGTCAATAAAAAATGCTTAGCCCTAAATAATTTCTGTCGCAACATGCTTATCTATGATATTTCTGCACGAAAACGATTTTTCAATGAACCGGTTCAAAGGAGAGAGAGAGAGAGAGAGAGAGACAAAAAGACGAAATTCATTCAGAAATTTGGGTCCGGAAATAATTACAGTAGAATGGCTAACTCATGAAATGTCAACCAAAATTTCGAAATGCGTTCTCGTTTCGAAAAGACAAATTAAGTAGTGTTGTAAAACTACTCGTGATGGAGCATAAGTTTATAATGATCCAGTTACCTCAGGCTGTCGGCTTTCGAAAGAACTTATTTTCGGCTGAATACAAGATCTATACACTGCAAAAAATGACTACTTAAGTAGCATGCAATTTTCTCATTGATTTTCGATGCCCTTGAAAATTTAATTATATTTCATGGAAACCACGCATAAAAATATTCATTCTTTTACTTATTTGGTTAAAAATCACGGAAAATTTCCATTGGGCGCCCAACTTTTCGAGCTTCGAAAGTTTTGAAGCCTAGTGGACATATCCAAGTGGTAGATTTATCGGAAATCGTTAAACGCAGTTAACAGTTGCGGACGATGAACATTTGTTTCCGAACAGCGTCAGATGCAAGTAATCTTGGCAGCCCCATTGGAAAGAGTCCATTGTTTAAAACGACGACTGCAGTCATAACGGTACCTGGCGGTGATGCCAGATGAATGCAGTTAAGTACTAGGCTTGGTCATTTATTTGAAGAACCAGGCAGACTTTCAATGGCACTGGCAGAATACAAGATATTCAGCAAGTTGGCTTGTGACGAATTCATCTTAACTGTTGGTTGATGGTGAAGATGACAGAGTCCACTACCCGGTGTAAATACCTTCGAGACAGTGGGATCGATGGACTCAAAAAACTACTTAATGTTACGACTTAAGTCGGTCGACTGAGAACACACCAATAAAAAGCTCGAACCCCGGTTCCGGCGATGTCTACTGTGTGTCGCAAAACGGGATTGGCCCAACGGCAGTGACTTGCGAGCGAATTATTTTACAGTGAAAGTAGACTTTCGTGACACATCTAAACATGGGCCTCAGACCGCGTCAACCACCGCGTCCAATCCCAACACCAGAAGGTTGACCGACTTCGTCTATTCCAATGTCTCAAAAGAACCCCATCCGCAGGTGTCAGGTACGTTGAGCGGCGGCATTCATAGGGAACTCAAACAAACCAAATGAACACTGCCAAATTTGTCTGAATGAAATAACCATAAATCACGCTGCTTTGAGTTAAGACAGTGTCTAAAATCGCAATCCCATTTAAAGACGATGGATTATTCCCTGAACACGGCCGCAAACGTTCCTCTTCAAGTTACTCCGGAAGTTGTATTGACAAGATCGTATTTCGTAGCCGTACCTGTAAGAGATTAGGGGTTAAATTTAGGGGTTAGGGTTAGGGTAAGGGTTATGAGTCTGGTTTAGGAGGTAAGTTTAAACCCCTATTATCACTGGTCCCGTATGGCAGACGGCTGGGGATTGTCAAATGCAGGTACGGCTACAAATAAGATCCGATCGTAGTATCGACAACCAATTAGGAGCTTACTCTTGTCACGCACATATCCCGCAGGGTAAGATGTCTGAATCACCGCAGTTTTTATGCGACATTTAAAAAGTTTTCCCTTTTAACTTTACATGATATAGTTCGCTCTGATTTCACTTGGCAACTTCTTTCTTAGGAAAGATGGGCAATACCAACAACAACACGAGAGGCAAACATTCTCGTAAAGCTTAGTCCGTTAAATAAGGGCAAATAGACACTGAACTTAAGTACATAAACTATTTTAAAATGAAAATTCCATAGCCAGTTCTGGTTTAATTTGATCAGAATGATTTCCATTTCGTATGCCAGTTTATCCGGAAACTCGACTGGGGCCTACAGGAGCGGTCATTACAGAGTAATCAAAATCAAATTACTCAATTCAAACGATTGGTTTCTAAGTACAGCACGGAGGGAGTTTGCGTAATTTGATCAAAGCGCGCAATCGGTAGCTGGTAAAGAAAATAATTTCGAAGCGCAGTTCGAGTTCTTGTACTGCGTCAAAATTTAGCAAACTGGTTGGAGCATTCATACAGTCCATGAGGAATGCAAAGGAAAAGAGCGGAATTGATGATTTAAAGCGCTTTTCCGTGACTTAGTTCAACGTCTCTGATCTAAGTCTTTTTTCTTTTATGTCGAAATACGGTTATAGGACAGGGAGGCTGTAGGGGGTTTTTTCTGATCATGGTATATGTGATAGGATTTCCACGATACGCTGGCAGCTGTGAAACGACAGAATTTTATGAAGGCCGCAGTTTTCTGTGAGTGCTTGCGTCCGGTATTTACGATTAAGTAAGAGAAAGTGTTCTACTAGACGCGTTTGAATCTGTCCTGACGTGTTCATACGCCTGGCTTAGAAGGTTGGCGTGATAACGCAGTCATTCTGAGGGTTGAGAGTCAAGTAAAATGGCCGTTTCTATGACACTCTTCAACCGCCTTCAAGAAATCCTGATATGAATTTATGAAGGCCCAATTTACTATGAGTTCTTGCATCCGTTATTTACGATGACATAAGGGAAAGTGTTCGGTCAGATGGGATTATGTGGCCCCACCTGAAGTAAATAAACCCCAGCCGCCTGTAATACGCGACCCGTTGTATTAGGGCATTTTACAGGTGGGGCCGGAGAACGCACAGGCGACGTGGTCAAGCAGTTGTATGCAAAAGAAAAAACTATTGGGAATGTGCGGTTGTAATTTGAATGGTTGAGAAGTGATTTGTCTAACCGCTGACACAAACCCTAGCCCTAACCCTAACCCTTAACCCCAGCCCCATCAGTATTGTGTCCATTATCTTACCAATTGTTCTACTCAACGCGCTTGTTCATAGGCCTGGCTTGGAAGGTTGGCGGATTAACGTAGACAATCTGCGGGTTGAGAGTCAAGCTCAATGACCGCCTCTATGGCACCCCCCCGCATGTGAGAAATCCTTACATATATTATGTGGATCAGGTCGTTTGATTCACGAGCATACAAGATGCTTGGTTTCATTGATCACTGTATCCGAGCCTACATCCGGTCATTCTGACACTGTCTTGCCACGACGGCCGACTGGATGAAGGGCGGAAAGTGCGGCAGATGCTAAGCAAGTCGGCTGTGAGCAGTCACAGACAGGACAGACGTTTCCTGCCATGTTCGGGAGAGCGATAAATACGATACAAGTACTGAACTTTAACGATAACCACCTAATCAGCCACGAAGGCAGTTATGCAAGGGGGCTCTATCGGCGTACCGAAACGCACTGCAGTGAACCGGAAGACATGATTGCTAAAATACAATACCTCCGACGGGTCTTCAAAGCCAATGGCTACCCGCGCAACTACGTCAACCGGTGCATACGCAAAAGGGACGAAAGTCGAAACCGCACGGCCCCCAAATTTTGGCGAACGCTTCCATATGTCAAGAACGCTTCGGAAGCTGTCGGCCGCCTTCTCGCAACACTTGAGGTCGGAGTTGCACACAAACCGGTGGCAACCATTAGGCGTCAGTTAAGGAAACCGAAGGACCCGCTGCCACGGCTAGAAACGTCTGGAGTCGTTTATCGGTTCTGGTGCAGTTGCGGACAAGTAACTACGTCCGAGAAACCGGAGGACAGATGAAAACGCGAATGGCCGAACGCGCGGCACCAGTTCGGAGAAAATTCGCTGGATCTCAAGTTGCGGCTCATTCGACGAGATCCGGCCACACATTCAAATTCGACGAGGACGAGATTCTCGCTAGAGATGACAACCGCGTGAGTCGCAAGCTCCTCAAGTCAGGGTTCACCGTCCCCCAGTCCATCAATAAGTGAAACGACCTTCCCCTTCCATATTCGATGTCGAGACTTCGCCTAGGCGGAGTAATTATCCATGCAGGGGGCGCACTGGTGAACACTGTTCCCAACGCCAGGGTCGGTGGGTAAAATGTTCGACCAATCATCACACCAACACCCAACACCCGTGATGAAATTGCAGCAATTAACAACGCGAATGTCAACTATCAAACAGTCCTCACATCAAGTGAAACGATCCCTGATAAAGCGGGAGGAGCCGTGAATATTCATAAGTATGCGGTAGCATGGCAACTGCATCCTACAAATACTGCAGCCCCATGTGAATGGACCACGCGTATTTGCCTTTGTCTCTGATGATGGGTTTGAGCGCAGGAATCGGAAGGTTTAGGCGTATAAAGCTCTTGTTCCAGCGATCGTGTCTTCTTCACGACTGCTTCCTGGAACTCGTCTTTTAGCTTCTATTGGCGATGCCCTATCACGTTTAGTAAAATCTCATCGAAATCAAAAAACTGATTTCAAACCAATGCATTATTCCACCAACTCGGCCTTAAAAGTATAATCAAAAATATTTCATCTAGAATATTTAAAAAGCAAACGAATTTATTTTCGCTGCGAGCGCTATTGACGAATCAACAAATACTGACTGTTCTTATATGCATATCCCATTTGAGTACATGACCGAGCCGACCCTGTAATTAAAGGTAGTTGGAAGTTAAATATCGTCTTTGTACACTTTTGCGGAAGAGTTTTTTCAAGGTTACATGATATGGCCGAAAATGCTCTCATCTGGAAGGCTAACTTGTAAGGAAAGATAATCGATATCCTCACTGTCATATATAGGTAAAAGGACTCACACGGCGAACCACGCGCACTCACTCCCCTAGTGTCCATATGATAGCTCGATGGTCAGTTTCGACGATGTGCACCGTATACTGCACAGCGCGGATGAGAGCAGAGACGGTGACTTACGCCGTGAATTAGCATACACTCATAACAAGTTTGCACCGCACTTGCCGTATTCTCTCCTCCCCGCCCAACTGTTCTCGGTGTTCTCATGTCCGCAAGACCGGAGGCGAGAGAGGGCGGGGATGACGAGGACGTCGAGAACCCGCGACCAGACATGCCACCACATCCCCGGTGCGTCAGGCACCACGGACTCGGATCGAGCATGCAGCAGAGGAGCCGCATGACGACGGAACCGAGACGTACACTTCCCACTTGCGTGGGAGGTGGCAGTAGGATGCCTGTGGTAGGTAATGTTGATGTTGGTGGAGGAGGTTTTGGTGGTGTGGTGTAGCCCACGGTTGTCTACTGCAGGTTTTCATGAATGCGCATGTGGCCTAATAGGCCCACGCGGTGAGTAATTGTGCGGGTGCGGTGAGGGCAGTTGAGGCAGGTGCGTCTGGTGTTTGTTGATGTTCCACACTTTGGGTGGCTAGTCTCAGTGTGATGGATTCGCAAGTGACCGACCAGGCTGATGTATGAGGTGACTGTACGGGTACGGTGTGCACAGGAAAAGTCGGCGGTGTCAGTATCGGTGGCAGTGGTGGAGCTGGTGATAGTGGATGGCAGGTTGTGGGTCGAGCTAGGTATGGCGGATGTGCAAGAAGTGTTGGATGCGTCGAGATTATGGTCGACTCGGCTCTCGTGGATATGCGTTTGACTGAAGCATGTTACTTAAGCAGAATAAAACGACCTACGCAGCCCATTTTCACCGGGAACTTTAAGACCGTAAATGCTTCGTATTCTTATGCTTGATTTTTTTCCAGAGCTATGTAGTACAGACGTGACGCAAGCGCTTAAACTTTAATCATGCTTTTAAGAATACTTAGTAAGCGCACATATAGTAGATAATCCAACTCATGAAATGTCATGATCGCCATTTGTGAAGGTAGGATGGCACATATTCGTTGTGGTTATTTTTGTTTATTTGATTAATTTAAAGTGCAAAAAGCCTTCTACTACGGAAAAATTTCTCACAATATCCGCTTTATGGAGGAAAGACAGGCGAATAATAGGTAACGTCGGACGTTTCCTGAGATCCAAACATTTTTGTGCTGTTTAGTATGAACTGTCAGAGCTTCTTGTTTTTGTATGTTACGCTATAGAGGAAAATTGGTGTGTACAACAGAAATCATTAATAAATCCTTTTCGGATGACATTCGAAAATACTCTTTATTGTACAAGTTTGGTGGCAAATTACGTCTTCGAAATTTCTGCTTGAGGAAGTGTCATTTTTTGGCTTTAAGGGGGTTTTCTATTCCCGAATTATTTAGACTCGACCTGACCTTAGAATTTTCATTTAGGGTTTCTTAAACACAAATTGCGCACTTCCATTTAAAAAACTGCCCTATCCTCTATGTTATTGCAAAAATGTCAAGTAGGGCTCATACAACTTTTCGATGGAAATGGACTGGGTTGCATGCTTCATAAGCGGCATCGACAAAGGTACAGATATGATGTTACATTTATAGAACTTTCACTGTCAAAACAAGAGGCTTTCAAGTTTATTTGAGTTCTGACGTTTTGAGTAGTTATTTCACCTACCCAGTCTCACAGACTAGGAGGTCAAGCGCACAGCTCTCAATATACTGAGCCCGCCAATGCCGCCTGTGTGACTGCATCCCATCCGAATTTTACCGTAACCTGAATTGCCCCGCCCTCGTCGGCCGCGGAGATAACTCACAACCCCGATTGGCCTTGGCCGTGACTGGATGAGATGGAGCTCCTCAAAGATTTCTTCGGAGCCAACGGCGATCTGCAAGCATTCGTTAAACGGAGTCGAATACAAAAAAGGGAGCTAAGATTATCCCCTGCATGTATGAATGCGAAAGGACATCTGTCGTTTTGCGTTTATTACCCTAGTGACTGCTGGCTTGATTAGCCATTCCTGCGCTAACTGTTTGCCAGCAAAAGCGTTGTCTGAAGTTAAAATAGATATCTCTATAAAGCTGCCTCGAGATTTTGGTCTGATACATGCAAAAGAAAGGCCGAATGAGTAGTTATTAGTTTACCACCTCCACCATCCTTCAGTCCTCTTTCAACTTGCCGCTGCGCAGATCCAGGGGTCGCCAGGGAAAAACGCACATTATTCGTCTCTTTTGCAAGACAAAGAAAAAAGGGAAGGCAACTTGTGAAATGCGCAGAAAAGTCCCGAAAAACGAACTTAAGTTAGTTAGCGTTAAAAACATCCAAGGCTCTCATAGCGTTATTTCCTACAAAATAAAAACACATCGAGACAACTAGAGTCGGATCCAGAAATTTCTTCGGAACGTGCATTCAATTTACCTACATATTCATTGTCTGCGCTCGATCCATGCGATTCCATCTTTGATAAGAAGTATAAGCGATCGCTGAAACTAGGACTTTATTCGCCTGACTTTTCGGCTTCCCACCTAAACCCATAATTACAGACAGTGACAGAAACGGGTCCTTCTTCCCCTGAAAGCACCATCCACAATACCTTTCAGATAATTCGTAGTCATAATACGTCCTTCCGATCTCGATGACCTTGTTAGCGGTTGCTCAGGAGAGTTCATTTGAATGTCCCAGGGATGAAGTCATTTAGTAGTAGACGTCCGTGAAGGTCCATTCAAAGTTATTTGAGCAAGGAGACAACCACTGTATTTCAGCCTTTTAATCGCCAACATGGAGTAAATTAAATGGTTTGAGGTATAATGTGCTTATCTCAAAAGTTAATATGAATATTTGGGCCGAAGTCTATCAGCTACCGCAGATTAACCGTGTAATATTCATAAACTGCCAACAGGCAGTCAGCAGTATAAGCAAGTTTTATGATTTAGTACACTGACAGCCCAGGTACTAGCTGAAAGTCCAGAAAAGTGTTTCGCGATATTCGGACGCTGCAGAACACAGCCACGAGGTGTTCAGCTTACCATTTCCCTCCCCCAGCCTTCCTCGTACGCTTTCTGGTAGATACCCAGGTTTTGATATTCCAGTTTTTTATAATCCTGAGAAATTAAGCACCAACTTGAAGTAAATCAGTCGGAATTAAGATTTTCATGCTCATTCTTAAAGTTGATATGAATATTTGGGAGGAAGTTCATTAGCCTTTAAATAGTACTGGTGTCATCATACAACCACTGTATTCTACTTGCAAGCTTTTTAAAGTGTTACGCACATATTCTAATAAAATCGATATGATCGGCCAAGCAAAGAAGTTAACATTTTCCAAGAGTTTGTATTCAACCGTGCTGGAATGCGTGAGGGAACAGTTGCTCGTCATCTCAATCCGCCAGTTCAGTCATTACAGAAAAAGATGAGAATGCTCCCTGCTGGGCTGCCGTTAATGAACTTTGCTTCCGTACGGACGGCGCCTTATTCGAGAAATTGGGAAAGGTGGGTACAAGAAGCCGGTGCAAAGAAGGGAAGGCGATCGCTGGAACAAGATTTACTTTATTCAGGGCTCTCCAACCCACGGTCCACTAACAAACGAAATGATCTCCCCCCTCAATCGGTGATGAGAATCTGACTGCGCAGTGTGATAGACCACGCGAAGAGCGCGCTGATGAACACTGCTCGCAGTGACAGTATCAGCGAGCCAAATGACCAAGTAATTATTACACCGCTAAACAACACCGGTGCTGAAAATCCGGCATTCAAATATTCGAATGCGGGCTGACAAGGAATGTTAGGGTTGTTAATTATGATAGGTATATGGTGGCATAGTTATCGTATTCTGTAAATAGTGCGCCATGTGTTTGTCTTATTTGCAGTTATCAGCGATGAGGGGTTCGAGCGAGAATTCGAGACGCCAGACGAATTAAGTTCGTGTTCCAGTGATACTTTATCGTCCTTCTTAAAGACCTCGAGGTCGTTCTCGATTCTACCTAATTTTTCTACAGTCCATCCAGTTTGCCTTCGAATGCAGGGAGCGGCTCCTGGCTGGTACGCACAGAGAGAGCGTTTAGCATCGCTAGCCATTACTTCCTCGTAAACTCATCGTCGTGAACACGTCTTATCATTGGAACTCGACGAAGGTGGGGAGGGAGAGAGGTAGGGGTAAAGTATATGTGCGGGGTGAGGAAGAGCTATGGAGAACTGCCTACTATATTTTTAAAAGTAGGTGTTATGTAGTAGAGTTTTTGACTGACCCTTCGTCGGCAGAGTGACATTCGCAAATCTGAACCGCCCCAAGGTATAGCTGAAATGTCTACATTGGTTCACTGTTCTGCACACTCCACACGCAATTATTTAGAAAGAGGAAAGCCCCATTTAAAAAAGAACGGCACGCGGAGCAGTCAGGTAGCAAGAAGACACTCCAGATAGTGGTAGTTGGAGTGCATACATCTGCCAGTAAAGCAGAAGTGTTAATACGCTGGGGAATTTGTCAAGAAACAATTGACGTTATCTTACTCCGTGCATATACTTAATCCTTACCGAAGGACAGAGAGATAAGGAGAGGAACTGATGCAGCGAAGGCCGACTCGCTATAAAGGAAGTCACGCGAGAGTCGCCATCACGTCCTTCTTAAAACAGGGAGCTCATTTCCTGCTACTGTTAAAGCCTACACCGCAATTACAAGTTTCAGTCTCTTGAGAGCAAAAAGGTGAACGTCAGAGAAAATTTAAGAATGTTGTGGGGTCGCTGAAACAAGCAATCTCCTCACCCGACACCTTCAGTTCTCATTCGAAACCATAATCAGAGACAGTAGGAGATGAGGCTGGGGAACTTATAAGGGTTGCGATACTTGTAGAATGCAGTTACCATGTAACCACGCGCCTGCCATAGCCGGCAGTTGCTATATTTATCGCTGATGGTCGTAGAGAGCGCGAGGATTGATTCTACATCAGCACCCCATGTCGCTAATAGCCGAAATGTCTTCAAAATCGGCGACTATGAGCGCGTACTTTCCGCCCGCGCCACTATGCATGAACTGTTGCCTTACCAAGGCGAAGTTCCGGCGGTATATAGGGAAAGGCAGTCAGTCGATTGAGAGCCACAAATCATGACTAATGCTTTTCGGCACTCACTCTAACTTAAATATGTAGACAACTCCCATGGAATGAGATGAGACTTGGGAAATGGCGTCATTCCTACCAACTGCTGTCACATGTTCGGCCATCCGAGTCCAAGAAATCTACCGGATTCTCCAATACCGATGCCCTGTCTGCAGCTCCACGATGCCTGGACCGCACAAGGTGAGTCTTGTCCTCGTCATGCGCGGCAGTTGAACAACCGGTATTATTTGCTTGCGGGGCATATAGATTGTTTTCAAATATCTTCTGCAGGACGTCAACTACAGAATGCTTATAGCGTTGTTCAAGAGCCCGCCAGGTTTTCGATTGCATAGTTAACTTCCAATCAGAATCGGAAGGCCATAACAAGTAGATTTGAATTCAAAAGTTCAGGTTCGACCTCGATTAGAATGACCCTTGAATTAAGTGAAGGAGGCAATCGAAAGAAACAGCTAACTAAACGGTGACTTGGAAGCATGAAAATCACGTTAATCAGGCGTCTTCATTGGTTAATACCAACCTGTACACCAAAAATATCAGATAACTACGAACAGCAAAGTTTGGCCGGACATTAAAATATCTGCATGAGATTGAAACGCGCACACTTGCACCACCTGTTTGGTCAGATTTCCATCGTTACTCTACGTGACAATAGGGATTGACCTCGGAGTTTGGATGCAGACTAATAGTGGTCATCGCCACGCGTTGACGGTGTTTACAAATGACAAGCTGTTGACTGCCTTTGCGGCGTTAGGCGTTCGAAAATTGTAGTTTACCGTTGCCACTGAGTGTCTGTATCGTACACGGGCTGTAGACACAACTCGAACAGCATTCTGATTCGAAAGCGACGAGCCTTCCGTCTCAAGACACACACGGAAGTCACCTCGTTTAGAAGTGCTGACCTTCAGGGGCCTCGATGCTGCCTAGCAGTTAGCCGTCTCTAGAAGCGCGTGACCCATCGTCCCGTTTCTTTCTCGAAAATCAAGACAGCGTCTTGTGTAAATTAAAAATAGGCTCCTTTCATGAGTGCCACCACCGAGGCCTGGATTACTCGCCTCGACAGCGACCGGCTGGGCCCACGGTCTAGATATCAGCCAACACCTTCGATTGGCGGAGACTGCGCGATGCAAGCAGACTGTTGGCGTCCCAAACCTCCGTTATAAAAGACAAACTTAGAGAGAGAGACCGGTTGACGACCGAAACCCCTGTCGGCGGTGCTGGCATCAGAATTGGAACGACCCGGCACTGTCGGGGACGCCAGGAACCCTTGTCTGTGTCTTCGGCACTCATTGAAAGACAATCCAGCGGTTTACTTGAGGCCCTAAAATGAAGACAGACCTCCAGATGACGTCACTCAGGCAGCAGCGGAGAGAAAGATATGTGAAGTCCACCTTCCCTGGATGCAAGCGACGAGATCTACACGGTAGGTACCCCCGCAGAAACCCTCTAAGACCCTGAATATGTGCAGTCGAAATTCAGTCAGTAACGCGGTCGATTCGAATGGAAAGATTGCGCAGGACAACGGACCGCCAAGTAATATCGACTAGCGCTGACTAGATTGAGAACACATTGCAACGAATGTGATGCGAAGTCTGTCCCGTCGGGCGGCAATAATTCCTATCCTCAAGAAGGGAGACAGGTCAGTATGCTACATGTAAAGAGGTCTCAGCCTAATCAAAATCTTTACAAGTATCTTTTTAAAACACTTGTGTCTTTGCTGGGCGAAATGCACACGAATTTTACCGTCCGGGTTGAGGCCTCATTAATCAAATTAAGCTGATGCGACCCCTTGAGGAAGGAGTTTATCTTCCTATGGAAAGGATTGTTTGATTCATTGACTTACTCGGCACGTTTCCTCCAGCCTATCAGAATGACCTCTCGATGGAGGCGGAGATTGATGTTACAACCACGAACATTGCTCAAGGTATATTACCAAATTAAGCAAGCAGCATTTCAAATGTACCATGTGAAGCGTGAGCGACTGGGCGTCAAGGTCGCCGTCCAACCAGACTGTCCTCTCACCGCTCAGCTTTAACCGCGGAATGGGTTTGGTTTTTGGACAGGAGGGTGCAGTGCGCAGGGATCTGGCCTGATTACAAGTCAGAAATGGGCATTCCCATCCTGATTTAGGGTTGAGGGCAGACAACCCACACACAACCCCCCTTCCCCCCCCACAGTCCAGGCAACGTGAAAAGAGCCCGTCATGTCGTAGCGAGGATGTTTCCGGCTCCGAGCGCAAACACCTGCAGTTTTCTAGCTCAAAATCTGATGTTCCTGACATCGTCAATAAAACCACCAGACTTTAGATTCGATTCGGCTCCAAACCCTCTGCCAATACAAGATTGTAGTGGAGTCGAAAAACTTCCGTATCCCCGTCCCTGGAAGAGAAGAAGCAAGAAGTAGGAGGCGGAGGAGGAGGGGGAGGAGGAGGAGGAGGAAGAGGAGGAGGAGGAGGAGGAAGAGGAAGAGGAGGAGGAGAAGGATGAGGAGGCAAACAACCAGCTGGCCTTTCTTGGTGTTTCTGCCTGCCGCAAAGATTGTGGTGACCTAAAAACCAAAGTATTCAGGAAAGCGACAAACACAACGCAAGTACTGATCTACAACAGCAATCCCCCAATCGGTCACAAACACAGTTGCGTAAGGGTGCTATATGAGCTTGTGGAGACACATGGTAGTGCACCGGAAGACAAAGTTGCTGAATTCAAAAACCTTCGATGGGTGCTTAAAGCAAATGTCTACCTGCGCTACTTCTTTAACCAGTGCCTGCGCAAAGGAGACGAGAGACAAAGTCTGACCGAACCCAAATTTTGGCGAGCTGTCGCGTACGTGAAGAATGTCTCGGAAGCCGTCAGCCGTCCCCTTATGACTCACGGAATTGGAGTTGCACACAGACCAGAGGCAACCATAAAGCGCCAGATCATGAGGCGGAAAGACCTACTGTCACGGCCGGAAACATCTGGGATCAATTATAAAGTCTGCTGCAGCAGTGGGCAAAGCTATTATGTCGGAGAAACGGAATGGGTTACTTCAGGCGCGGTTGGCTGAGCACGTAGCAACAGTGAGAAGGAATGATGCTAGCTCCCAAGTCTGGGCTCATTCGACGGGACTCGACCACGCATTGAAGTTTGACGAAACAAAAATTCTTGCTAGAGCTGACAACCGCGTAAGCCGCTAACTGCTCCAGTCATGGGCTTCCGGTCCTCATTCAATCAGTCAACAAGCGAAACGACCTCCCCGTTCCATATTCGGCGCTGAGAATTTGCCTAAGCAAAGTAGTTAGCCGTGAGGAGAGTGTGCGGATGACCACTGTTCCGCGAGCAAAATCGTCAAAGTGTCTACACGGATGACGAAATCCGGCAGTCATCAACTCCACTGCATGCGATGAGCGTGAAAGCCGACAATTTTAAAATTGATAAAGACACATAGCAGCTGCATGCCACCTGCATACTTCAACACCTGACTAATCGAGCTGTGATGCACTCGGGAGCTGCCAACTGTATTAGACATGTAGTAACCTAGCAACTACATCTTATTGTAACACCTGGCCAATCAACTTCCCATATCCGACTCTATCGCTGATGATGAATTCGAGTGATAAGTCGAAACGTCAGGCTAATAAAGTACTTGTTCCAGCGATCGTATCTCCCTCTTTGCGACTGCTTTCTGGAACTCACGTCTTCGGTCCCTGAACATGATGACAAATTTGGGACATTGAACCTTCACATGATGAAGCAAAGTTGACACTGATCGCATAGTGGTCGCCTACAGACGTGGTCTGAAAGTGGATCCGGGGGAAGCCAGGATACCGTACCGACAAGTTCACTTGCTAAGAAACTTCCCCTTCCCTTTAATGGCAGGATGCTTCTAGAGGACAGAATCGCATAAATTTTGCGCAGACAATTCTGTTATTTCTAGAAAAGACTGTGGTCTGTGCACCCGACTTGATGGAGGATAGACATTTGAGTGGATATAATTTACTCCGAAACTTCGCCTCCAAAAGCCGCCAATCTGATGATGGCAGATATAGTTGAAAACTTGCGCCTTCCTTGAGTACTTCCGCTTGGTCTGGCGGACCAGGCCGAATGGGAAAGCCTCCTGTCGCCGACAAAGTCTCAAATAACTCCGAAATTACCTCGTCCCCCATAACCGCGACGTCCGGATCGTTGTCATCGTCGTGAGACCAACTTGAAAATGGAGAGATGTGGCTGAGTCAGGCGTAAATAGGGGTGTTGGACTTGTCAGACCCAAACAGACAATTATCTCGAAGCCCCGTGTCGTGATTCTCTGAACTCTGAAACAGAAAGTACAAGTTGTGCTGGGTTCGCAATTTCGCGGAAATTACAGCAGGTCCTTAGAGGAAACAAGTATGAAGGAAGGAGTACCGTCTAAGACTACAGAGATTAGAATGGGCATTTCTGGACTATTAGCCGTCGTCAGTCAGCCATACCACCGCCCGAACTTGAGATTCGGATCCGGGCTCTATAATGGTTGGGCAATCCGCAGACCCACTAAAAGCGGAGAGACGAGTCCCAGAAAGCAGTCTTGAAGAAGCAGACACGATCGCTGGGGCAAGAGCTATATTCGCCTGACCTTTCGGATTCCTGCGCTCGAAATCATCCTCAGAGGCAAAAGCAGATACGGATGCTTCATGAACAAGGGGCTGCAGTATTTATAGGATGCAGTCGCCATGCTACCGCATACCTATGAATATTCACGTGCTCTTCTCATCAGGGATCGTGCACTTGGTGTGATAACAGTCCAGCAATCTGACGCTGGATCACCTACCCGTGGTGCTATCAATCATGATCGGGAATATTCCCAATCCAATAAGTTATTGGTTTCTATGCAGCTGCCGGTGAAAGCTATAGATAGGCCATGGTGGCGGCAGGGAATGTACACTTCCGTTGAACATCCCTCCTATGTTACCGAGGGGCGAGTCAGAAAGTGCTAATACCAACAGTTTTTTACAGTCATATCCTGACTAGTTGTGTGTTGCAAAGTAGCTCTGCTTAGCACACGAGAAGATATTTCTGACGGTAATTTCACTGGGCGACTATTATGAGCACTTCAGATGGTCTAGGTGTATTTCAAAAAAATCAAACGCTGTTGACAATCATGAATACCAAACAATACACTTCATGATGTAGGTTCAAATATCTGCACAACAGAGTGGAGGCAACCATCAGGCGTCAGGTAATGAAGCCGAAAAACCCGCTGCCATGGCAAGAAACGTCCGGAGTCTTTTATCGGATCTGGGGCAGTTGTGGGGCAAAACAACTACGTCGAAGAAACCTGAAGATCGCTCCGAACACGAATGGACGAAGAAGCTGCAGCGATGCGGAGAAATGACGCCAGCTCTCAGGTTGCGGCTCATTCGACGAGATCCGGTCACACATTCAAATTCGACGAGGCCGAGATTCTCATTAGAGGTGAAAACCGCGTGAGCTGCGATCTGCTCAAGCCGTGGTTCCCTGACCCCCAGTCCATTAACCAGTGCAACGACCTTCCCCTTTCATACTCGCTGCTGAGACTTCGCCTAGGTGGAGTAATTAGCCACGCAAGGGGGCGCACAAGTGAACGTTTTTCCCAACGTCAGGGTCGGTGGGTCAGATGGTCGAGCAACCATCACACCAAGCTCCAGCACACGTGATGAAATTGCTGCAGTGAACGACGTGAATGTCGTCCATCAAACAGTCATCACACCAAGTGCAACGGTCCCTGATGGACTGAGGGAGGGACGTGAATATTCATAGGTATGCGGTAGCAAAAGCGACTGCATCGTATAAATACTGTAGCCCCTTGTGCATGAACCCCCGTATCTGCTTTTGTCTCTGATGATGGGTTCGATCGCAGGAATCCGAAACGTCAGGCGAGTATAGCTCTTGTCCCAGCGATCGTGTCTCCGTCTTCACATCCGAATAACTATAAAAACACTCTTGCCATTCAAGCAGTCAATGACACGCTTTATATTAAGGATTTTCGGAGCTGTTCGGGTATGCCATTCTCCACTTACGCCGTCGTTTTTGGCGGACGCAAATACGCTTAGCAATCCAGTGTTTTGCTGTGTGCTGAGTAATCTACTCCATAGTGGGCATCTATCATAATGTCGTTTATGCAGTCACTTCGAGTTGTAAGGGTCCTTATGAAATTCTGTCATTTTCTGCTTTCAGCGGCCTGGAAGAACCAATCGTTTTCTCCCTACCCTTTAACCGTATTTCGGAACAAAAGGTAAAACACTCAGATCAGAGACATTTAACTGAGTCACGGAAAAATGCTGCATATGATCCCCTTTGCCTCCTTTTCCCCGCAACCTTGGGGGACTGCATGCAACTCCCAACATATTTCAACTTACTTGGTGATATCTAATATCAAGTTCGCTAAATGTTGACGCAGAACAAGAAACCGGACTGTGCTTTCAGAACATTTTTCGTCTGTAGTTACAGACCACGCGCTTTAACCAGATTAAGCATATTCCCCCTGCGATGCATTTTGAAGCTCATAATTTGACTCTAGTAATTTGATTTCGATTACCTTTGAATGACCGCGCCTGTAGGTCCCATCCGGGTTTGTGGATGAATTGTTCTGCCAGACGGAATTCACTCAAGCCAAAAAAACTAGAACTGTTTGTGAATTATCTTTTTCTAAATCATTTTTCCCACCTGCATTATACCGTTTTTATACCCTTTTAGAGTATAAAAGTGGAAAAAGACGTAATTTTTCATCGAATAAGCAAAAGAAGAAATATTTTTATGCATGTTTTCCATGAAATATAATTGAATTTTTAAGAGCATCGAAAATTGGTGAGAAAAATGCATGCCATATAAGTAGTCATTTTTTACAAAGTATAGTTTTGGCATGCAACCACAAAGGACTTTATTCGAAAGCCAAGATTCTGAGCTAACTGAATAATTATAGTATTGTGTTGCCCGATGATTGGTTATACAAACTTACTTAATTTATCTTTTCGAAACAAAAACGCATTTCGGAATTTTGGTTGACATTTTATGAGTTAGCCCACCTACTGTACCTTCTTCGCGTAAAATAGGGTTAATAGAGATGGATATTTGAACTCTTGCTGCTCGGAATGTTCGCAAAACAGCTTGATCAAGGCGTCTCTTTAGGAGTTCACTTGAATCGTCCTCTTGAAAAGGGACTTTGAAGAACAGAGTTTTCTTTTTGGCAGTCGGTGTGGTGGGATTTACAAGTCGTTCGGCAATTTTCATTCCAATAAACTTGGCCCGAGGAGAAGTTATCGAAATCTACGTATACTCGCCACTCCGTCTTCTGATTGAAATATTTCTTTATTAATGTGGTCGTAACGGCAAGTAGTACACTCGACGGTTCTCATACATAAAAAGTTTAGTATGCGCTTAATATGCTGATCAACTCAAAGTTCGCAGTTAATTTCTGAGGAAAGTCAAAAGCAACAATTTCTAAAATGAAGTATCTACCAGAAGGCAAACGGATAATACTGTGGGACTCACTGATCAGCCGAATCCCTAGCAGCTGTGTCATGCAGCGACAGAATATCGGCGGAACATGAGTGTATGGTCATTTGGCTCGTACCTATGCTATTAGTGTGGTATCCTCTTGCCCTAAAATATACTACTAGCAGCCTGTCGTTAGTTAATAAACATTACGCGGTTACCCGCTGTGGCTGATGGACTTCGGCCGAAATGGTCACATATAAATGTTTAGGTCTGCTCCTGTAGACCTAGGATATGCTCAAGTTCGCAAATGAGTTCTAAGGAAATTAAAAAGCAACGGTGTCTTGTTCGTTCGATCGTCGCATCGGACGATGTCCACTGTGTGCTCCGCAGAAAAGTGAAGCTGGCACGGTGACTGGCGCACGAGTTCCTTTACAATGATTGTATACTTGCGCTGCATCTACCGCAATCTCTCCTCCCCCACCTGGGCCCCAGTTTCAAGCAAGAGTCCAGAAGACCGGAGGCGGGGGAAGATGCAGGTAGGATTTAATGATTTTATACGAAAACCCACTGGTAGAAATACTCCATGTCGCGCAACATACCGCCAGTAGAGGCGGAGTGTGAATCACGCTGAACCACCAGAAAATGTCAACTATTGTGATGTTCACTTTATCTGTAACCCACATAAATCGGGCTGCTCTAAATGCAACAATGCTTCCGCGTGACAAGGTATATAGACGTAGGGAGATTATCGATGCAACCAGTCGGTGAACGCACTTCCAATATAGTTAACATTTCCGATAGTAGCTGACTAGGCAAGGAATCTGTTAGGTGATCAAAGGACGCAGGATGGAGGCTCAAGAGCTGTAAACGTACGTTTGGGGCAGGCTGGTTGATGACTACCAGCTGCCTCGAGCTGCATGGATCCTCATGAAATTCCGTGGCATAATTGCAGTTATCTCGTCGTGAATACCCTATCACAAAAGATAAATCACAGCCTCTCTGTCATTAAACCGTAGTTCGGAGAAAAGATAAGTAAACTTAGGTCAGAGATGTTGAATTGAGTCACTGAACAACGCTATATATCATCCGTTCCGCCTTCAGTCTTCGCATCCTTAAGGAACTTCATGAAACTCCCAAAATATTTCAATTTGCTCGATGATCTTTGATAACAAGTGTGCTAAATTTTGACGCGCTAAAGGAAATCAAACTGATCTTCTGGGATTTCCTCTCCCATTTCTATTGACTACTCGCTTTGGTCAAACGGCACAAAAAGTCCTCCATGTTAAACTTAGAAACCTACCTTCAAACTGCGTAATTTTAATTTTAATAAATTTAGAATGACCTCACCTGTAGGTTCGCATTGAATTTAGGGATGCATTACTTGGCCAGCAGTGGAACGCAATCAGAATTCGTTGTGAGATTTCCTATTTCAGAGGATTTTAACTACTTAACTTTAAGGGCTGTCCGTTCACATTCGACCGGATAGGCTCTGTGCCTCTAAAGTGAGCCTACGGTAGATGCATTGGACCAACACGGTAAAAGGATTGGAGTATAGCAGGTTTTATCGGAAATACTGACTGAAGAAGGAGAAGGAGACGCGATCGCTGGAACAAGAGCTTTATTAGCCTGACGTTTTGGATTCCTGCTCGAACCCATCATCAGAGACAAAAACAGATACGCGGGGTTTATGCACAAGGGGCTGCAGTATTTATAGGATGAAGTCGCCATGTTACCGCATACCTCTGAATATTCACGGCTCCTCCCACTTCATCAGGGATCGTTTCACTTGGTGTGAGGACTGTTTGATGACCGACATTCCCGTCGTTAATTGCTGCAATTTCATCACGTGCGTTGGATGTTGGTGTGATGATTGCTCGACCATCTGATGTGCTGACCCGGGTGTTGGGAAGAGAGTTCACCAGCGCGCCCCCCTGCATGGCCAGTTACTCCGCCTAGGGGTTAGGGAAATCATTTCATAACCATTCAAATTACAACCGCACTTTCCCAATAGTTTTTATTTTGCATACAACTACTTGACCGCGTCGCCTGTGCGTTCTCCGGCCCCACCTGTAAAAAGCCCTAATACAACGGGTCGCGTATTACAGGTGACTGGGATTTGTTTACTTCAGGTGAAGCTGCATAACCACATCTGACCCAACACATTCCCTTATGTCATCGTAATTAGCGGATGCAAAATCTCATAGCAAACTGGGGTCTTCATAAATTCTATATCCGGATTTCTCGAAGGCGGCTGGAGAGTGCCATAGAAGCTTTCATTTAACTTGACTCTCAGCCCTCAGAATGACTACGTTATCACGCCAACCTTCCAAGCCAGGCCTTTGAACACGTCATGACAGATTCGAACGCGTCCAGTAGAACCCATTATCTTATCTTATCGTAATTACCAGACGCAAGCTCTTATAGAAAACTGCGGCCTTTATAAAATTCTGTCAGCGTATCGTGGAAATCCTATCACATGATCAGTTAAAACCACTCACAGCCTCGCTGTGAGTATGAGAGAAAAGACTTAGATCAAAGACGTTGAAGTACGTCACGGAAAAACGCTTTAAATCACCGGTTTCGCCTTATTCCTTTGCATTCCTCATGGACTGTATGAATGTTCCAACATGCTCCAACCAGTTTGCTAAGTTTTGACGCAGTACAAGAACTCGGACTGCGCTTCGAAATTATTTTCTTTACCGGCTACCGATTGCGCGCTTTGATCAAATTACGCAAACTCCCTCCGTGCTGTACTTAGAAACCAATCCTTCGAATTGAGTAATTTGATTTTGATTACTCTGTACTGACCGCTCCTGTAGGTCCCAGCCGAGTTTGCAGATAAATGGGTATACGAAATGGAAATCATTCAGATCAAATTAAACCAGAACTGGCTATGGAATTTTCATTTTAAAATAGTTTATGTACTTAAGTTCAGTGTCTGTTTGCCCTTATTCAACGGACTAAGCTTTACGGGAATGTCTGCCTCTCGTGTTGTCGTTTGTATTGCCCATCTTTCCTAAGAAAGAAGCTTTCCAATTGAAATCAGAGCGAAATATATCATGTAAAGTTAAAAAGGAAAACTTTTTAAATGTCGCAGAAAAACTACGGTGACTCAGACACCTAACCCTGTGGGGTATACATGTGACAAGAGTTAACTGTTAATTACTCGTCAATACTACGGTCGGATCTTATTAGTAGCCCTACCAGCAGTAGACAAGACCCAACCGCCTTTCATACCGGACCAGTGATATTACGGGGTTTAACCTTAAATCCTTACCCCAACACCTAGCTCTAACCCCTAACCCCTCACAGGAACGGCTACGAAATACTATGTTGGCAATACGACTACTAGAAGAGGTATGTTTGGGGCCGCGTTGATGGAATAATCCATTGTCTTGAAATGGGATTGATATTTTAGACGCTTGCTAAACTCAAAGCGGCGTGGTTGCTGTTAATTTCGGTCAGACAAATTTGGCAGCGTTCACTTGGTTGAGTCCGCTATGAATGCCGCCGCTCAACGTACCTGACACGTACGGATGGGGGTTCTTTTGATGCGGTCTGAGTTCTATGTCTAGATGTGTAACCACATCCCCGCATACACGGGGGACGCTGTGCTGCCTGATTAATGCGTGCTCCGAGTTAAGCTGCCTTCGGTTTCGATCCGGCGCATTGACAGCGAAACCCCCTTATGGAGGCCACACCCGTTGTTCTGCCAATCTGCCAACGTGGTGTATGCGGACGGAGGTGCTTTTGACTCGTCAGCGGCCGCGCCATACAAAGACTGAAAAAGGAGAGAGAGTAGGGCCCACGCAGAAGTCACATGCTGGGAGTGCGTCAAGCACTTGCATACATGGAAGTCGCCAACAGGATCTCGAAAGCCAGTCAAGCCTTCGGTCGCCTCCAAAGCACAGTTTGGAATCGCCACGGTCTTCAGCTGTGCACGAAGCTGAAGATGTACAAGGCCGTCATCCTGCCGACACTACTGTATGGAGCGGAGACTTGGATGGTGTACGCAAAGCAGGCACGTCGTCTGAACCACTTCCACCACAGTTGTCTTCGTCGCATCCTGAGGCTTAAGTGGCAGGATCGAATCCCCGACACTGATGTGCTGGAACGGACGGGAATCCTCAGCATCTACGCCATACTGAGGCAAATTCAGCTGCGCTGGAGCGGCCACCTGGTGCGCATGGACGACGAGCGACTACCCAAACGACTCTATTACGGAGACGTCGCGACGGGTTCTCGCCGTCAAGGAGGCCAGATTCGTCGTTACAAGGATACCCTGAAGTCCTCCCTGAAATGCCTGCAAATCAACCCGACCAACTGGGAGGAGCTCGCACTCGATCGACCGACCTGGAGGAGGACAGTGAAGACAGGCGCTGCGATATACGAAGCCAACCGCATCGCTGCC
>CACRXP010000959.1:6983-19916 GCA_902702965.1 Spirometra erinaceieuropaei | reverse complement strand
AAAGCGTGGGAATGCACGACATCACAAAAGGCATTAAGCCAGACAGCTGGGCGAGAAAATAAGGGCAGGATCAGTGAACAGGAGTTTGCTGGTGTGTCTGTGTGTATTTGGTGAAGGGGGACGCGACACATTGGTGGGTTTGTCCATAAACGGCGCCTAAGATTGCCCGCAAACAGGACAATGCGTGGGCGTCTCCTGGCGTTGGCAGCGATGGTGGTAGCGGCGGCAGGATGGGATGCCGGGAAGGACTCGCCAACTGAAGGGAAGAAACACAATAGAACCAGGAACCGGGCAACCAAATCAATGTGCAATGCTGAGACGATCGTTAAAAATGGTAACGATATGTAGATGGTTACTCCGGAAATATACCCTAAAATTCAGTTTGACTGTAAACTTCACTCATTATTTACCGCTCCCATTGTTTAAAATTTCCTTCCCCTCCTGACTAAATGTAAACTTACCTGCGGCGCTTTATTCAAAGTCCGTTGTTTCTCGAAAAGTTCTTTTTGTTTATTTTTTGGTAATCGCGCTCACTTTCATTGCCAAATGACAGCGTACGACAAGATTTTTGACAGAAATTTACCTACTTTCTGTGTCTTCTTGATCTCCGTCCTGCGTGTTACCCCATCCGTAAAACTCCCTCTACCAACATTCAACGTCTAACACGGCCCACAGTCTAGCTCATGTTAATTGTGGGTCCATTACTCTACCGTTGCCCTAAAACAATTAAAGGAAATTAAGCACAGTCCTTTTAAGACACAAATTCATAAATTAAATTCGCCACCTGTCCTCCTAACCCATTCGATCGTTTAACCAAATACTCGTGTTTTCCATAGATTGCCTGTGACTGAGAATCTTGTGGAAGGCACTGCTCTTTTATTTCCCCGGAAATCAAGATGTGAACCCGGAGTAAATTCTTCGGGGAACGGACCTTCACAGGTTCGGTTCGATAGTTGATATGTCTGCCTGAGCTGAAACCCATCAGATTCCGCAGCATTTTCATGCTATATGCGACTTTCAGACTGAACTTGGAGAGACTTGGGTAGGGCACGAGTAGATGAACCCCTCCCCTCAAGGTAATACAGATGGCCTCGGGATTTAGAGCGAGACCAACCGCGCAAGTTCGTCAACCAGTATTTGCGTAAACAAGGCGCAAAAAAATCCAACCGGTTCCAAATTTTGGCGAGTTTTCCCGTCAGCCGTCTCCTTACGACCCTTGCAATAAGAGTTGCACACAGAACGGAGGCAACCATAAGGCGCCAGATCATGAGGCCGTAAGATCTATTGCCACGGCAAGAAACATCTGGAGCCGACTACCAGGTCTAGTGCAGTTGTGGGACAAAGCAACTATGTCGGAGAAACCGGAGGACTACTCCGGACGCGGACGTCCGAGGAAGCATCATCAGTGAGGAGGAACGACGCCAGCTCCCAAGTCGGGACTCACTCGACGCGACCCAACCACACAGTCGAGTTTGATGAAGCAGAAATACTTGCTGGAGGCGACAACCGCGTGAGCTGCCAACTGTTGGAATCATGGTTTTCTGGTTTTCAATGAATCACTGGGAGCAACGACCTCCCGGCTCCATATTTGGCGCTGAGACTTTGCCTAGGCAAAGTAGTTAGCGCGAGGAGGGCGTGCGGATCACCACTGTTCCTGGTGTCAATATCGGCGAGCTAAATTGCCCAAGAGTCTACACGGATGACGAAATCCTGTAGCAGCCACTCAGCGGCGTGCGATGAGTATGGGAGCTGATAATCTTGACCAGCACACAAGCACATAGTAACTGCATAATTCAATACCTGACCGGTCGAGCCCTGATGCACTCGGAAGAAGCTAACTGTTATAGGCATGTAGCAGCCTCTCAACTACATCCTGTAAGTATTTCAACAGTTGGGCAATCCAGCACCCTTAACAGGATCTGTCTCTGATGATGGATTCGAGTGAGAACCCGAAACGTCAGGCTAATAAGGCACTGGTTCCAGCGATCGCGTCTCCTTCTCCGCGAACACTTACTGGAACTCGCACGATTTTTTTGGGATTTTCTATATTTTCAATGATTGGTTGTAATGATACGTCGGGGTCCATCCTCGATCATTTTGGCTCTGTCTATAGTACGCGCCGACGTGCGGCTGCTGGTTGGACTCTAGAGAAAGAGAGAGCCCTAAGGCACAGCGGGAAGAGTTAGTTCCGGCACATGATCGGTGAGCGCCCCTCTATCATTGTATATTCCCGATCGTAGCCGACAGGACAACGAGACCGTGACGGGTTGCGGGATCGAGCTCCGGGTGTTCCACACTTCGGTATTGGGCATGACTGGCTGACGACGGCTATTAAGCCGGTTGTGGCCATTCCAGTTTCCCGCGTCGTTTTCGGTAATGCTATCCCCCCTAAAGCCATATGTTTTGATGCAGAGTGCTTATGGCGGGAAAATCCTGAATACGTTGAAGTTGGTAATCGAACTCAGATATCGAATACTCATGGATATAATATTCGATCGATACCCAAATTAAGCTTTGGGAGATTAGCGGAGAGTGCGTGTCGTGTATTGACTGGTAGATGATGGATAAGTATTGTGTTGTCCCACCAAACCCTTATAGGAACATTTATGATGATGACCCGATGATTGGGTCAGGACAAAATGACGTAATCTATTGGTGTGGTGGTTCTTTGAAAAGGAAAGTGCCGACTCGGAGATGGCAAATGTCGCCCTCAGAAGTGTTGCTGGGATTCTCTCAATCTCTCGCAACGGACAGCACGCATGATGGAATTACATCTAAGTCCTCTCTGTGGGTGGGCAAAGCGGCTTGGAGCCAAACGGCCATACGAAATGCGTGGCTAGGAAATCTGCAGGATTCGCAGTGAAGTTCTTGATGATCAAAGAGGCATTTCGACCGACGATCTCCGACAGAGATCAGAAGGCAGCTTTTATACCTCGAGAGACAGGTTAATTAAACCTTAATCAACATGTGATCAAAATCACGGCTTCCGGTCGGAGTCTGATAGTTCAGGTGGTTAGAGCGGTGTTCATGCCTAAGCCTTGCCCTTGTTCGGATCTCTCTTAGACCGCCGACCTTTCCACAACTGGGTCAAACGAATTAAAATATGTCTCACTCCCCCTCATTTTGCATCGCTGTTGCGCTAGAATGTGTAGTATACAGTCCACACTTTCCTACAATGGCTTTGATCTTGTTATCATCTCCAAGATACACCCGGATTGCAAGAGCCCGCCAAAACGCGCGCCTGTTTTCGTGTTTCGCCCCTCTCTTTTGTTTACTTTCACCAGTATATCGTGCCAACACGAGAGCTTGTCCCCATGGATAACGCTAAAGCCTACTTTACCGCACAAGTAATAAAAAGAGGGGTGGTTGGACAGATTCTTTAGGCCCTCTCTGTGTGTTTATTTCCACGTGTGCATGCATGCGCTTTTAGGTGTGTATTTCGGGGCGCAGTTGGCACTCGCTGCTGTCAAGCGCGGGCTCGGTCGTTTAGTTCGGTCGGAGTTTCAGCCCGCGCACCCCCGCCCTCCCACCTCCCACCTTACAGTTACAGTGGCAACGAGGTGGTGTCCCGTACGGGGCTGTGAGATGACTAATTTCGTCACTAGACCTCCAGTGGGCATTTGACGGAGCCGCGTTTGCATGGGGACGGAACAGATTTAAAAATGCGCGCTCTCCCCGCCTCTGCAAACCCGCTTCCTATGTACGTGGGTTTTTGTACAGAAGTCAGTATAGGCCAGGAAGAGGACATTGATTTTCTAACCAGTCTAAAAAATAAGAAAAACGAGGTTGGACGTATAACCAAAATGTCGCAAGATCGAGCCCCAAGGGAGTGCAAGACCTAGGGTCTGTGTGTGGCATACTGATGACGACTAATAAGCCCGAAACGGCGATCCCACTCTCTTTAGCCTGTGTCGGTAGTGTTAGGCCGCTCCGTTGGCAGAGAATTTCATGCAGTTGACAAGGCGGTGTCGGTTAACGACACTTGTACTTGGACCCAACACTTCGAGCCCACTAATGCTAGTGTGTTTACCTGATCTATGCCAAAGCGGAGTAGCATTTAAGTACAGTGGTCTTTTGACGCCACATGGACACCCAAATTTAAACAGCAGAACTTCCAACTGAAATGTAGTAATGTTTTCAAATTAAGACTCTTACTTCCCTAGTACGCAGTATTGTTTACTTCGTTTGACAATGGGTTTTTGTTATTGACTTGAAAATGCACTAGTAGAAGTCGATTCCCTTCCAAAGAAACCTGTCTTGGAGGCAATGCAGTCATATAAGTCATGCGTAAATCGACGTTTCGATCTGGATATCACCTGAGAATTTCTCAAGGACAAATGTAAGCGGGCGCAGACAAAGCCGAAGGAATAACGAAGTACAACTAAAACAGATTGATACAGACTTCGGCGAACTGCAGAATTGTTATTTAGACGTGATAAATAGTTAACTGTCTCCGTACATGACCCAGAAGTCTGACGATGGGCTGGGAACCATTCTCCAAAATTTACGCAATAGTGAGTATTTTACTCCCAAGGAATGTCATTGTTTTCTAATTTAAGTTCTTGGGATGCCAGTTTTTCTATATACATATATACTCACTCAGGAATGAGTTCACACTGATCCATTGGCTTCCCGAAGCGAACAAGTTTCGTATAGGTGATGGGGTCACAAACAGGCCACCACCTACCAGATCGACTTCGGACAAGCTCTAATAGCAGAGGGGGGGGTTGATTGATACAGGTCTGTTTTGGGCTAATTTGCCTTTATTCAGTTAATCCTAATTCTGACAACCAACTGGTATCCGTAACACAAACATGCTCACAGACACACCTGGCGCGGCAGTTCCACCACTGGGGCCTAACAGATGAGGCGTAAGCACTTCGTCGAACCGAACCTTATCAGTACCACGCGCCCCGTCATTCTCTGTCGCTGCAGCTGGGGTATTTCTTCAATCACGAGGGGACGCAGACTGATCTCTTAGTCTCCCGAAGCGATCTCGGGAAGCATAGTTTTACTGTCCTGATGTTTCAAAAGAAGACAGACTTTCACCGTCGGAGGTGAGTTTGGTATCGCGCCGCACAGTATTTATAGGTGGTGAAAGTTGTGTTAAAACAGGTCCACCAAAGCAAGCAATGCGGCCGGAAGGAAAGGATGAGGAGGGCGTCCTAGAGCGTCTTGCTGTCGGATGAGAGGGTGGTGTTTTAAATCTGGTGGTCATCATCCGTAAGCGCACATGGACTGTGGCGGACGAGGGAGGGGAGGCAAGGAGGCTGACGAAATGTTCTCAGTCTACTTGCCTCTCACCGGAACAAAAGGGTAAACGCGAACCTAGGCTAAACACAATTTTGAACATGAGCAAATCCATGGCGGATACGCACGTAGGCGCATCACGACAAGGGTCTGAAGAAGGCATAGTCGTCACTACAGCCTATAGTTCACTACTCCGGCAGACGAGAAAGCAAACAGTTTTAGGAACATAAAAAAGCTGGCCGGCCTAGGAGGACGGTCAAGGTCAATGCGGGTACGGACAACGGATGCCAATGTCAAGTAGACTGAGAGCATCCCGTAACCCTCCTCCCTCCTTCTCCGCTTCCGTAGCTGTGTGCATGGGGCTGATGACCACCAGAGTCAAGACACCACAACCACATCCGACGGCAAGACGCCCGAGGACTCCCTCCCCATTCATCCCTCCAGGTCCCCTGTCTGCATGAGTAAACCCGTTTTAATACGCCTGTTATCACCCGTAAATACTGGGAGGCGCGATACCACACGACGGATGCTTGTTTGCTTTCGAAAAGTCAGGACATTAAAGCTATTCCTCCCGAGACCGCCTTCCATTCTCATTTATGCCCGGATGGGAGGGATTACGAAGAGACAACCACCTATCAAGCCAGAGTCGGCCATGCTATGGTAGTGGATGACAGGCGGCAGTCTGGGAAGTAGAATGAGACAGAACTGTGAGCGTAGATAAGTGTTTCCGAGCCCAGCTGGAGGTCAGGGTTATGATTGACTGGATGATGACAAACAAGCCCAAAAACAGCTCCGTATCAATCTATCCCCCAAACTCGGTCGTCTCTACCTTGCTGTCATAGCTTAGCCGATTTCGGCCTGGTAAGTTTTTGCCTGTTCGTGACCCCTATCACCCATAAGAAGCTTGTTTGCTTCAGGAAACCAATGGATCAAGGTAGGCTTCCTCCTGAGTGAATAAATACCCGATCTGCAGCAACAGAGAATAGCAGGTGGCGAGACACTGATGAACCTCGTTTCGATGAAGTACTAATGACCCATCTGGTTGAACCCATTGGTGAACCAGCTGCGCCCGATATGTGAGGGCATGATTTTCTTCCCGATCCCAGCTGGTGATCAGGGTCAACAAGCCCGAATTAATTCCGGAATATGTCGCCTTCCATATGATATATTTATATACATCGCGTTCATCATCTCCCGAAGTAGACGATGAATGCGATACAGTGCCCAGTCCTCTAATCTTTACGCATACTTGTGTATATGTATATTCAGTCAGGAATGGGCGCACACCGATCTATTAACTCCACGGAGCAAACAAGCTCCATATGGGTGGCAAAGATAACGAACAGGGAACCAACTACCAGTCCGAATCAGTCAAGTTATAACAGCAGAGACGAGGGACGACGGAGAGAGCTGATAGACTGATACTGTACTGTTTCGGGATTATTTTGTCTTTATTCAGCCAATCCTACTCCTAACCGGCAGCTGGCATCAGAAACCCAAACGAGCTCTCGTACACGGCACAGACGGTCAACATATGGGGTATATATACAATATATGTAGGATGGTAGGGGGGGGGGGTGCTCACCGATCGTGCTACAGAAATCACTCGTCTCGCATTGTGCCTTGGGGTTCTCGCTCTCTCTCTCTCTCTCTCTCTCTCTCGAGCCCAACCAGCAGCCGCATATCGGCACTTAATGTAGGCAGAATAGCATTACCAACAAAGACAAGGGAGACTGGTATAGCCATTTCTGGTTTATTGGCCGTTGTTAGCCAGTCCTATCCAATCCCGAAGTGTGGAACATTCCAAACCAACAGGTAGCAGACTCGAGCCCCAAGTGTCCCACACTTCGGGACACATACATACATACATGCATGTATATCATACTTGACAGCACAGATACTAACTGAAAACCTAGGCACGTGTTTCGCCGATATTCTGCCGCTGCATGACACATCAACGGAGAGTCCGGCTCATCGGTGGGTCCCCCAGCCTTCTCCGTGTGTTTTCTGATATACGAACACTAGTTTCACCTTGTCTTGTTTGAGTTTCAAGGAAACTGATGCACGAACTTGGAGTTTATCCTCCTAAAAGGACCTATTCAAGCACGGTCCGAAATGCAATATGACAATGTGACCCGAAATCCATCTTTTACTGCGGAATAACAGCGTAATATTCACAAACCGCCAACAGGCAGCCAGTAGTATAAAATTGCGCAATTATTTGCCGTACTGGCAAAACAGGTCTTCCAGTGTCCGGCTGAAACTGGCTGATTTCTGCTTAAATATTCTTGCCAAATTTTGAACGGGGCTTAATAAGCCCCAGTTTGAATAGTTCACGGGAAGTTAGTGCATTGATTTCTCAGGAGGTTATAAGGCTGACATTTTGAAACTGGAGTATCTACCAGAAAGCACATAAGGAAAGTTGTGGGACCCACAGATGTGCCGGACCTAGCTGTGTCATGCAAAGTCAAAATAACGGCGAAACACTCGTTTGGCTTTTTAGTCAGCGCCTGTGTTCTCATTATGGCAAATCATGGGACAAGTGAATGAGTACTATTTCAAAAAAGTAGCATATCTCCGTAGCACCTAGGAAAGTGCAGTTCGAACAATGTACACCGTTCAAGGGGAAATCTTTCAGACAGGCTGATTTACATGAACAACTGTAAGGATCTAATCAGATACCGGTGAAGCTGCTGTCCGTACTGAAGTTAGTTTCCAAAGACGTTGCGAATGGCGAGTTTTTCGTTCGCTATCGGGCACACATGAAATTACGCGGACAACTGACCCGATCTAACGCAGAAAAAATTGGATCAAATAGCACTGTAGTAGAACGAAGCCCCTCCAACTACACGCAGTAGGTAGTTTTCTTTCATTAGAACGTTACGTCGTCTCTGACATGAACAGTCTTAAATTAGATCTCTGTAGTCAATTTTTCTCCTCCAGCTTAAAAGACAAATGACGCGAACGGGTCAGGAACGGCATTCGGTTCATCTAGACAAAAAGCAGGCAGCCGAAATGCTTAAATTCAGTCACCTAATAGGATTTGCCATCGCCCTGAGGATGCTGCATATGATCTAATCTTTTTGGCAACCATACGAAATATCAGGATCATGAAAAACTGACACACTGCGAAGACCTCTGACACAGTAGGCACTCTGCCTGCGATGGCTTAGAAGACCATACGTACGTTATGACAATTAACCTTTACAAATTGACATACTTAAAAGTCGTTCCTAGCGAAGTAGAATACCGGAAAGGGACTTCGCGCAGTTCTTAACGTGTATCATGCTTTGCCACTGCGATTCCTCTCTGGTAAGAATTCACAAATATTTATTTGAAAAGGCCATTTTTATTGGAGAATGATTTAAAAGATGTATTCGATTATGCTAAGAACTGGCTGGTACATTCACTTGCACAATCAGTGTAATTTGAGCCCGAAACAGAGATGCTGCGGTCAGGTTCTCAGCATGCATTTAAGACAGTAACCTGAATTATCACCCTCATAGTCCCTTGAATTAACTTGGAAATCAAGGCGTTGTCGGTCCACAAACGGAATGCAGTAAGCATACCATGAAATGTAAGGTTTACATAGCTTTGTAAATCGATCGAATTTATTTTGGATAAATCATCGAAAAAGATGTTTGATCAAGAAAATCAATCGTGGTCTCGACGCTGAGAATGGCAATAGGGGAGAACCATTCAGAGAGGAGAAGGAGAGAGTACTTATGTAGCACTAGTGGTTAAGGCATAAACACAAACATTGCGACACTTTAATTATTACTGACCAACAGCTTAAAGGCCTCAGACAGAATCTCCGTTACGTGTTTAAATCACCCTGGTAGAGGAAGTTAATATGTTAGCTAAACTTCGGTCTCATCAAAAACATCCTAAATGTTTTCATCCTTTAACAACGATTATTTTCAGAAATTTTATGAATACTTTCCGGAGAGATATCCCTGAAATAAAGCAGGCAAACACTTCATAAACTTCGCAAGGTCCCTTTCCGGAATCATATTCTGCTAGGAGGGTTTCTGTTATGCCGTTTTTTAAGGATTGGACCTTTACGGATTGAGTATATACGCGGGGTAGGAGAATGCTTCCTTTTGTTTAAAAAGATGTATCAGCTTTTCAACACTCCTGCTGTACTGACAGACGTATGCATCCCATCTAACAGCATTTCGAGTATTGAAGAAAAATGTGTATTTGTAGACATTTTAACAGCCCGACTTCTCGGGTCAGCGAATGTCATCCTGCCGGTAAAAAGTCGACCAAGACCTCTGCCGAGCAACACCTATTTTTAAAAATACAATAGCCAGTTCTCCATAGTTTTCCTTACGCCGCTCATATACTTAACTCCTACCGAATGATCGTTAGGGGCCTGGTTTTTGCGAAATGATGAGCAGATACGGAAGAGGGGAAAATCATTTCTCGTCGCCGACCTTCGTACTGGTTGTCAAGGCCATCTAAGAGGCATGTGCGAAATAACAGAGCGGTGACGACGTCCAAAAAGCACGAACCACGGATTTTGAATGGCCGTTTTTTTACAGGCAAAACAGATATCTCGAGGCCAAAATTTACATTACAGCAGGTGGGCTAACTCATAAAATGTCGACCGAAATTCCGAGACGCGTTTTTCTTTTGAAAAGATTGATTAGGTGGGGTTGTAAAACAAATCCTCTTGCAGCACAATTCTTTAAAAATTCAGCTACCCAGAATATTGACTTTTGAGAGAACTTCCTTACGGTCGCAAAATCTACATTCTGCAAGAAATGACTATTTACGCACCATGCAATTTTCTCATTGATTTTCGACGTCTTTAAAAATTAATTATGTTTCATGTAAAAAAACTCATACAAATATCAATTATTTCGCCCATTCGGTAGACAATTACGTTTTCTTCCTATTTTAAGGTCAAAGTAAGGGCATGATTCGGTTTTAAATAGTTGATAATTAAGAGCTTTTTTTAATACCGTGAAATGGCCGTTCATAAAACGTCATGCCTTTGCATTTGCCAACGTGGCTTTTAAAGTTAGCAATATGGCTCAAATCCGTTGTTAATTTCCATGAACTTCGTATGGTCTTCTCCTAATACCATAGGAAAATGTGTGGTTTTTTCGTACGCGGGGAATGTGCGGCTTGTAGTTTGGGAACCGTGAATGCAAGTGTAACGGCAGGTTGGGTTCAGAATTATTCGGGAATTGGAAAAGTTTTTGAAAAGCGAATTTTATCCCTACTTCGAGTGTAAAATTAGAGCACATCATTTTCTACCGAATGAGCGAAAGAATGAGTATTTTTATGCATGATTTACATGAAATATATATAAATTTTTAAGGACATCGGAACTCAATGAGAAAAATGCATGCTACGTTAGTAGTAATTTCGTTCAGAGTGGGTTTTTGAGTGCGGCCGGAAAGAAGTTCGTTTTAAAACCAACATTCTGCGGTAACTGAATTATTATAGAATTATGCTGTACGACAATTAGTTTTACAATCCTACTTAATTAATCTTCTCGAAACGAAAACGCATTTCGAAATTTCGGCTGGCATTTCATGATTGAGACTGTAATTTACTAGCCTTGTAGTCCGCAGGGCTTCTAATAGTGCGAGGATTCAACCTGCCACAGCAACCTCAAATTGGCTGAAAACACTACCGAAAGTTTGACGCGGAAGTCCCACGATAAAATGGTATTTCAGAAACAGCACGGACAATTCACCGCCGCTAGCGGATTGATGTGGTAAAAAAAACGTTTGCTTTTTAACTAATCCGACCCCTGTTATGGTATTTTTGCCGAAAACTGATAAATTATAAAAAACAGTGAAGACGGTGACCACGGCTGTTAACGTATGTTGAGGATCTCTCCCTAGGTAGTCTGGTTGAAGACTGACATCTGGTAGCTGGCCTACATCCCTTGCTACTAGGGGACAATATTAGTTTGTACTCCCACTGACAGCAGTGTGAAAGATTAAAAGTTTTGCAGTTCAGCATACTTTCCCTTATCTCCTGCTAAATATGTCTAGCGTCAAGTACGCTTATGATAACCCAGTTTCATTTGTGGTTTGCGCACTGAATTACCGAAGGCCTAGCAGAATAATAGTACTCCTTTACTAGTCTTACAGGAATATATGATTAAGCAGACTTTAGCATACGATTCAAGCATGCGCGATCAGTTATCACTTTAGTTCTTAAGGCTTGGATCTGTTATATCTTTAGAGGACTGTGGCGTTTTTAAAATGGCATTAGTTTTCCATCAAGGCTGTTGCGCTCGATTATATTAAATCTGGATCTGCGGGTTAAATAAACATGTTTTAGAACGTCACTTTTCATAACGAATCCGCAATTACCTGAGGCAAAGATAAGTTCGATTCTCTGGAGTGCCTTCCCGAGGTTTAGAGTGGATTTAGTAGGTTTTTCTAAGGTCAATCATCAGGCAACGCTCTTGCCACCCTGCCAACTGTCTAGCATCATGTCAACCGGGGTCGGGAGAATTTTGGTGACACGAGGTTGGTGTGCATCGGTCTATCCTGATTGCAGGACGGAATTATGCGCTTCCGCACTGCCTTCGAGCGGGGGATGTACAGCCTGCCGCGGCGGTCGCATGATACTTACGACAAAAACAAAAACGGTTGGAAGAATGACGGCAAGTAAGTCATAAATGATCAGTCCTATGCCGTCGCTGTCATTGTGACTGAATAATATTCATCTATTGATTGTCGGTCGCCAGGATGTCGCCTGCGTAGGACTCTGGATCTCCGACTCCAAGGTTAAACGGAAGCGCTCAAGACCAGTCGACTGCCGTCATCCTTATTCAGATGAGAGTTAGTTCACCCGCCAAATGACATATTCAAACAAAAGAAGCGTTTTTTCGTCAAGAAAAGGGTAACGGTTGGGTGTAGGACCCCACGGAGCTGGAAACTCCAGCATGCGCAATAAAATTCCGGGTGACTACAAACATCTTTTATTATTCGCCGTTCCTATTGGTCGAAATGTCCTTGGCTTCCTGAGTGGATGTAAAATTGCCAGCGGCGGTTTATTCAAGGTCTGTTATTTTTTAAAACTGCTTTCTGTCTATTTTTGTTAAACTATCACGTTCAGTTTATTTGCAATATGACAGCATACGATAAGACTTTCAGCAGAAATTTGTTTATTTTCTGCGTCGTCTTGCATTCCGCCTGCTGTTGGTTCTGCGTATTTTCCCACCCGTAAAACCCCCTCTACTACTATTCACCGTATGACACAGTTCACAGGCTATCTCAAGTTAGTTGGGGTCCTATACCCTTCCGTCGCCAGAAAAAGTACCCAACTAATCAGGAGATAGCTAGTGGGACCGGACGCGTGAGCTACACAGGTGAAGAAACTGCCAGTTGATGCACTATTCCAAAATCAAAGAAACGGCAGTTCGCTGTTTGTGGATATTGATAAGGCTGAAGGCATACTCCCCAATCGCATATGTGCACGTTAATCAGAAATTTTAAAAGCGAACATTTTTTACTGTCATCGAGAGGTCAACATGAAAAGGAAATATTTGGTGGCCGACTTTGCATGCCTTAAATGTGAAGTTCCCTCACGAGACGTACAGGCTGAATCTTTAGTTCTTCTGTAGCAGTTTCCAGAAGCTAACTTTACTAAGCAAATTATTAAATCTAATCCTGAGCGTTTTAGTTCATTCAAAGGTCTACGGTTAGG
>CACRXP010000958.1:178927-198026 GCA_902702965.1 Spirometra erinaceieuropaei | reverse complement strand
TATCATCCGCTGCTAAGCGTAGTGAACTGTGAAGGACCAACTGATTTTCTCCCATTAGATTCTTTTATTCATTTTACATTTTATATTCCTGTAAACTACTTTCACCAATTCTTATGGCAGATCAAACAAGAAGTGGAGTTTGGCCTTCGCTTTATTTCTAAGGAATAAGTTAAACGAGTCAGTGACTTTCGTTTGCGTACTCATAAGACAATGTGCGAGACGACGCCGCATGACTTCAAGAATTAAATTAACACCGATACGGACTACCCTATGTGTGTTTGAATGTTAGGGTATGGCAATGATAATTCGGAAACCCTTTTCTAATTGCTGATTAATTGTATGGCGAAGGGTTGTAGGCTAAGAAATGGGCGTTAGTTCATCAGCGGATCAAACCATACAATATACCGCCGGGACCTCTACATGTTTTTCCCTACAAAATTAAGAGCACTTCTACTTGTGACATGTTTAATCTTAAACTTCAGTGCCGTACCTAGTATAAAGTGGAAGGACAAACTGTGCTACATGGGCGGACCCGTAAAAGCGCACTCGCGACCCGTTCTTGTCAGTCTGTGGAAGTGTTGTTTTTCAACTCCTAGCGACTACTACTTGTGCCATTCAGGGTGCACACAAAGGGAACTTTTGTTTCTTTTTTCCTTAGTTTCTTTCCGAACTGTAGTTCTGTCGCATATGTCCTATGTTCGATCGTCGTCGCCGACCTTGCCCACCATGTCTCACGGCATGGCTGGCACAGGGACGGTGACTTCCACCTGTGTCAGTTTGTGATGGTGGCCTCGCGCTGCGTTCACCGCACCCTCTCCTCTTTCACTTATCTGGGCCCGTTCTCAAAAAGACCGGGGGGCGGGATCGAGTGCAGCGGCTAGGCAGCCCATTAGCGCGCACCTTTCCGCGCACAATAAACCGAGCGCTTGCGCAAACAGGGGAGTGGTTGGATCCCAATTGAGTGGGTGTGTCGTAGAGGCTACATTAAGGAGCCGCTGCAGCCTGACTCTTCTGATGGGGCCGAGTTATCTCGACAGTTGGCAGCCTTCCAATTCACGGCCCTTAGCGCATCGTGGTAGCTATAAAGCGTGTCCTATTGTTATAATGAGGAATTGGGATCAAGTGCCACGAAGAGGGAGTCTCCGAAGGTGACCTCTCCAGGCACTTGCCTGTTGTCCTAGTCGGTCATTAATGCTGGGACTTGGCTCAAGTGGGTGACAGTCAAACGGCCGGTCTGCGCGTGCCGCACGACCTGGTCCCCCTGCACTTTACACAAAGGTCAATGGACGGCTAGGATGTCACCTTTGTCATAGTACCGTAGAGACCACATGGTGAAGGAGCCCAGAACACTCATCTCACGTGAGGTGCGCCCATTCCCTGCCTGCGGAATGTGGTGTGAGGCTGGGAGATGTGTGAGGATTGGGTTCGGTCTGCAGTTTTCTGTCGCAGATTTTCAAGGAAGCGGATATGCTCATTCGATGACTGAATACGTATGGACGATGCAGGCGGATTGGGCTCCTGGCACTGGTTTGCCAGTATCAGTGCGATGGATTTGTGACAGTCCTTTGCTGTTCTCTGCCTTTGAACTTTAGGTTGCTATTCCATATATTGGTCATTTTCTCGATTCGTATTTATTCATGTATACTTAAGCTGGTGTTTTTTAGCTGTTGCGCGGTACACTAACTGGTGTGAATTTCGGTGCCACTAACTGACTTCGCCCCTTGTCTTTGCCCTTCGCTGGACGGCGTTGACCGCTCAGCCCGGCGTAGCGTGACAGTTTTGCTGGCTTATCTTGACTTGTCCTCAGCACGGCGTCGCTCTATCGATCGTCCTAAATCCAACCACACTCCGAGGTTAGGTATGAGTGGCTGACGACGGCTAATAAGCCAGAAATGGCCATTCCAGTCTCCCTTGCCTTTGTCGGTAATAACATACTCCCTAGAGATCCGCAAATGACTGGCCAGGTCCACCCGTGCTGTGGACATGCGATCGCAATGAGGGTATAGCATGCTGGGGTTTGTGGTGTCAGCGCTGGTGAGGACGATGGTTGGCAAGACGTCGGGATTGTTCACCGACGGTGGGAGTGCAGGGGGGTGCAAGTCGCCGTGGGGGGCCGTGACAGTGATGCTGGTGGTCAGTGGCAGCAAGGCATCAGCAGTGTTCTCACCGGCAGTGGTAATCATCGTGGGATTTGCATTCGACGTGACGGTGGAGGCAGTAGGTGGGGCTGTGGTGTCTTTATCGCGTGAGGTTCGAAAATGGCCAGTGAGACCTAGCCGTGCGCGAAGTGTTCGTCAAAAGCGGGGAATCGATGGGAGAAGTTGGGTTTTGGTCTTGTCAGTAGGAGGCCCTGGACACCTGTTAGCTTCGAGTACTGTTTTCCTGGAATAACTTTAAGGTAGGCGAAGGCTACGAAACAGGCCGGATCTAATGACGTCATAAAATTTCGCAACCTGTCAGTCAAAAGCGCACGGTAATTGCGTACTAATAAGATAAGATATACGTCTTAATTATAGAGCGGCTTAGAACGATGAAACGTCCTAGGTAAATTGGACATGGACTGCCGGTCTGCTGTATGGATGCGCATGGCGAGGAGGGAGTGAGAAGTTATATAAATACTCGACCGCTGAATACAATGGAAACTTGTCGATCGTGATTAGAACTGCAACGCACAGGATAGCACTCAGTCGCCTATGATTTCCTAGACTCTCGTGGTTTTAGCATCGACGACCCGGTTGACCTCATCAATTGCGGATCCAATCTTCACTGCACTTCTACAGGCCGATCGGTCCTTGGCGAGGTCTTCCTAGGTCCCCAGATTGATTTGTAGATACTTAAGGGAGATCCGTGGTGTTCTTGTAGCGTCGTTTCGGCGTCCGCCCTTGTCAGTAAGCATTCGTAGCAAGGTCATTGATTACGAGTTTCATGGGTAGGCACTCGTCATAAATCTTCGCGACATGGCCGCTCCACTGCTCAGTGCGCAGGATTCTGGTTTGTTCGTAGACTTCCGTGCCTGGGGTCCTGTCCTGTCACCTCGGTTTCAGTATTCTACGGAGACGGCTGATGTGGAAGTGTTTGTGTTTCCGCACTTGTTTCTCGTTAACTGCCCAGGTCCCGGTTCTGCAATTTAGTCTCGTAAGGATTACTTTCATGTATATCTTGGGTTTAGAATTCAAGTGAAGTTTCCGGCGACTCCCGAAGTTTGCGCAGCCGGAGGCGAATAGGTTCATATTTTTTGCATAGTTGCTTCTATCGTGGCTTTGAGTGCGCTGTCATCCTCGAAGAGGAGTTGTTGGGCAGTGGTTTCTGATATCTGCATAGATACTCTCATTCGTTGGATGTTGAAAAGCCGACTGTCGGTCCTATAGACGATGTTACTATCAGGGCGCTTATCGAGGAAGGCATCAAGCAGCATGTCACAGAACACGAGGCTGAGGAGGATGAGAGCGTGCGCGCAGTCCTGCTTCACTGCGTTGGTCACTGCAAATGCTTCCGGGACTGTCCCGTTCGTCGTGACGCGCGCCACCAATCCGTCGCAGAGCTGACGCCCCATAGGCGGGAATCGCTTAGGACAACCGAATTTCCGTAGGAGTTTGCACCATGTCTAAGGTGTCTGTCAGGTTCACAAGGGTAGTATATATATATATATATATATATATATATATATATGTAGGTATGTCTTTTGTGGCACTTATCCTGCAGCTGGCTGGTGTCAAAGATGATGTCGGTGGCTCCGCGGAGTGGTCGGAAGTCACACTGGCCTTTCGGGGGAAGTCTGTGTTGTATACAGCCGTTGAGACGATGAAGAAGGACGTGAGCGGAGATTTTCCAGACAGTGTTGAGCAGCGAGATTCCTCAGTGATTATCACAGAGCTGGGGGTTCCCCTTTGCTTATATAAATGAACAATGTTCGCGTTCTTAAAATTCTGTGCATTGGTCCTTGCCTCTACGCCTCTTGGAACAGCGTTATTAGTTTGTCTATCAGTCGAGGGCCACCATATTTGTGGAGTTCGACCGAGATTGTGTCGGATCCCGATTCTTTCCGGCTGGGAATCTGTTGCATGGCTCTGATTGCGTCTGGTATGGAGGGCGGACGGTCAGTATCGGTATTGGTTTTTGCTAGAGAAGCCGGTCAATGACGGCGTCGGAGATTGTGGATGGGCGGTTTAGGACAAATCTTAAGTGTTCAGTCCAGCAATTTAGAGTCCGTGATTTTTTGTAAGAGGTTTTGGCTCGTCGGTGTTAGGCAGCGGCGCGATTCCTTCTCTGCGTGTGCCGTAGACTGTCTTGGTGGAGGCGAAGAAATCCCTCATATCGCTTTGATCCGCGCATCTCTGTATTTCTCCGGTTTTGAGGTGCATCCATGCATTTTGCATGCCCCACGGGTGTTACTGCAGTGCGCGGCGACATCTGAAGATCGCTTTGTTAGCGTCGGTCCTGCGGCTGATGTAGGCTTCATGTAGTCTATTTATCTCGGCGAGTAAGTCAGGGATTTTTGTGTCGGCGTCTAACTAGTCCTGGTTTTGACGACGTGCGCGACTCAGGACATTCATTGTGATGGAATGGATTACGTTCTGCAGTTGGGACCACTGATTTATCGCAGTGGCTTTATCGTTCGCAGTCTGCGGTTCTTCCAAGCACTGAGTCAGTTTATTGCTTAAACCTAACCGATGAGTAGGCGCCTTCAGCAGAACATTATTTAACTTATCTGCTAGTCGTTTGCCCTACTACCCGAGTGGTTTTTCAGACGTTTGCCTTTTTGTTATTATTTCCGTTTTTTACATTATTCTACGTACTGGAAATGTCTACATTCCGAAAAATCGAGCCCGTCACTGTCACGGGAAATCGCGTAAGTGTATTCTCTACCGGGCTGTCAGTAGAATCATAGCATGACGACAGCCTATTGTCCTTGAATGCTCCCACAGAACCCGATGGGTAGTTTCCTGTGAAATGTAGCTCGTCTAGTCTATAATTTTCCTCTCGAGACGCATTGGATAGGATGCTGGTCAAATTCTATAGGATATTAGAAATACGCGCTATTTTTTCAAGTAAGAACGACTGGCAGGTTAATACCTTTTTTATCGCTACCGAATGTGTTCTGTCTTCACTGCTGTTTTAAAGTTGTGAAAATCCCCATTACTATATTCAGAAGAGACATTGGCGAGTGAACGTTCTTTTCGGTGAATTCTCATCAGGCCAATACAATAACATAGGGCGGGGTACAGTGAGTGAAACAAAAATCGATAAAAGTTAGGTTTTAAATTACAGTCTAGGCGAGAGCGGGAGGGCGCAGAAAGTTGCATGTGGTTAGTCAACCTTTGACCACGGTAAGCGCGGAGCCTGAACAAGGTTCTTTTGGGCGCATAGGGTCGGTTTTCATAACCTTATGACGGCCGCTTCTGCTGTTGTTAACAGGCGCTGGCCCAGTAGCCTATGGTAGCTCGAGGGGACCTTGTAAATCACACGAAATGCTTCAGTGGGGTCCACACGATGCCCTGAGTCCACTGCATGCGCAAGGATGGCGCCGTCTATTCTCCTAGTATCATCCTTTGCCAGCCATACGGGGAGGTGCTCTCGTATTCTTTTGGAAAGGCGCCGACTCGTACGACCAATATAACCTGCTCCACAGATGCAAATGAATGAGTTGATGCACATTGAGGCGGTCTGAGGTGGCAGCCTATCCTTGCATTCTCCGCGTAGAATAGGGTTAGTAGAGAATGATATGCGAACCCTTGCTGCCGGGAAGGTTCCCGAGACAGTTTGGTCAAGGCGTCTTCTTAGGAGTTCACCTGCAGCGTCTCCTTGGAAGGGGACTTTGAGGAATAATGTTTACTTTGCGGTGGGTTTCACTCACTGTACCCCGCCCTATGTAACTGTATTGCCCTGATGAGAATTTACCGAAAGGAACGTCCACTCGCCACTGTCCTTCACTGCTTTGTTGGTGGTTGGGACAACACTCGAGTTCGCTTTCGGTTCGTGTCGTTGGGGAGTGTCATTCCGGGTTGTATTTACACGGATGAATTTCACGGCTTTTGCTTTACACTAATCTCCTCTTTTTGTCAGCGGATATGGCGAATTCCTCAATAGCAACCTGGGTACAATGTAAGAGGAGTTCTCTTAATTTCATTGATCTCCTTCATTCGCTGGTTGCTTGAGGAATTCCGTCATATGGCACAAAGTCCACGTTATTTCGTATGCATTTGAGTGGATGCGGGTAGATGTTTATTGATGCTCTTCACCTTCCATCATATTTGAAATAGACCTCTACGTTGGCCAACCTGGGCAGTAATTGGGGAATGTGGACAATGAAAACTTCATTAGGAAACTTAGCGTCGCTGCCCAGGGCGGCAAGCAGAAGGCGATTGCTGCGGACAGATTTAAGAAGACGATGCTCATTAAGGGCTTCATTATCGATTTTTAGAAGACCCCTGTGACACTCAGTCAAGAAGCTGTGTTTACCGCAGGACGGTAGATACAGGTGATTAAACCCAGTCTGAAACAATGCCTTATCGAAGCCTAGTATATCCAACCCATCTCTGTGGTCAACACGAGACATCAAAAGGGTCAACAAGAAAGGAGGCCACTGAAGGAGTTCTATGAAGACAACGGTAATTTGGCCTTTACGGAATATAATGTCCAAAAGAACAAATAGATGGCATTGCTTTTCACAATACGACGAAATCTCAGGAGAGACTTGAACCATCGAGCCCTTATAAACTCAAATTTTCCCTAAAGTCATCTGAGAAAGAGCACTCTTAACAGGAATCCGATTTCTATCATGAGGACTGATGACGGCTTTGAAATATCGGACAGCAGAAATGAAGCTGGGAATTCTCACTTTTTCCAGTCTGTTTCCACAGGAAAAGCAGCTTTTCTACCTAGTTAAGAAATTATCGGAGAGTCGGTTATGAAAAATATTATGTCTCGAGAAGGAGGGGTTTTAGGAGAACTTAAAACCTTTAATGAATGTAAATTTCCGGGTCCGGACAAGATCCCAGCAACGTTGACCTTTGTCCATACCTGAGAGTTGGCCAAACCGCCAGGCTTTCTATCCCAGCAATCGTTTGACGCTGGACTCCGTCCTACAGACTGGAAAACAATCCACACTCTAGTTATTTATAAAAGCGACCAGTTGACGACTTAATTTCCCCTCTTTGAAAATTAGAATTCAATTGCGCTCAGTACTCTTCTGTTTTCTGTGTTTTCTGTGAATTAAGGGTTTTAAGTAAAGACACCTGGTTACAACATCGGTTCCGAAAAGTGACCAATGTCTGCGTTTAATGGACACTGACAAATTCTATGATTTTATGGTATCTCGAGGAAAACGTACACTAAAATATTAATTCCTCCGCTCGTTTGGTTGAAAATTACGTCTTCTTCTTATTTATACTCAAGGCACTTGGGTTTTCAAAAGCTTTTTCTATTTCTAAAAAATTTTGATCCTGGCCTGCCATTAAACTTGCTTTCAGGGTTTCCAAACTATTAGCCGATTATTTTCCGCGTTCAGAAACCTGTGCATTCCTCTACGGCGTAAGGAGGCGATCATACGGGGTTCACAAAATCAAGCAGTGGATCTTAAACATATTGTTAACTTCACAATCCACATTGGCAAATACAATATATGCATTTTTGTAAATGGCAATTTCACGGTTTTGAACATTTCACAATTTCAATGTCTTAAAGCCGATTATGCATTTAATTCGAGCAGCCAACTGGAAGCGCGAATATTTTATGCAAGTTCTTTTTTAAGAAATAAAATTGCATTTTTAGGGCCAGTCAAACCGATCTAAGATGTATACCACTTAATTAGTCGTTTTTTACATAGTTTGGTTTTCGCATACGGCCGGAAAGAAGACCTTCCACAAGCAGGCATTTCAAGGCAGCGTATGTATATATTTTAGAGTTTTGCTGCATGATGATCAATTTTAAAGCCCTACTTATGTAACCTCCTCAAAGCGCAAACGCATTTTTGAATGTTGGCTAATATTTTATGAATTACCATTGCATGTTGCTTTTATGGTTTCATTTCATATTGCCAAGGAAGTCCTGATTTTTATGAAATGCGATGACAGCGGCGTAAATTCAAATAATTGCACACAGTGTTTACATATGCTGCGTTAAATTTAGATGAGAAATAAAGTGTAAAACTAAGTAGTATGAAAAAAGAATAAATGTATGTTGACCATGACTGGTAGATATTAAGTGCTCAATGTACGCCTGCGACAGAATGACGTATTTCCTACGTGGGAAGGGATAAAGTCATCTGCATTTGAATGCGAATGCATTTGAAAGTTCGCTTTCTGGAATGGTCTTCTAATATTGTTTGTGTGTAAAAAATATATCCGTGGTCTCTAGTTATAGGGCAGCCTAAATTACATGTTTCGTTGATATTTGTATTCAAATAATATTGGGTAGGCATGATTGCTGGCAACGATCAATCTTTAAACTCAAATGGTTTAATTATTATCTCCTCCAATGCAACGTCCCTTTTATTTGTCTGGAGCTCATTGAAACTCTATGGGATGACTCAGTCTCATACGTTTCTCTTCCTAAATGCCTTATTCACTCTTTATATTTTATTCAGGCGCTTTGAAGAGACCCATTTTAAATTGAACCGTCACTGAATGTAGACCAATCCTCTTACTACTTGTTTAATAGGTTCTATTAACAACTAATTCTGTAGAAGGCAGAAGTTTTCTCTCACCTTAATGGCAAGAATAAAGTTTAACTGTTTCATTAATTTGTTTAAGTTAGGGATTTTATATTACAATGATATTTTAGGATCGAATTACCACACTTATTGTTGTTAATTTGCAAATGATAAAAATGTAGAATTTGTTTAGAAAGTAAAGCCATATCTGAAATATTGCAAGCGATTTTGGATTCTGTCAATTATCTGATACGCAAGTAAGTTAGACAATAATTCATCTTTTCACAAGATGGCAAAGAAAACGTATTTACAAGGTATTCGACGGCTATCTTTTGTTGATCCTCATTCCACGTGAGCTTGCCGACGAAAATATCTCTTGCCGCTTTGATTGATTCCCGAAATATATTTAGTTTTGTCTGAGGACTAAAATATATGCTTGTTGCCTGCCTTCCCAGATCATTCGTGTTAACGGAAATGTATACGTCCAGCTTTTGTAATTTAATCAATTCAAAGCGTTTACCTACTGCAAAGGGCATTGAACGTATCTGCAAGTAAATATAGAGTGACTTGATGAACACTTTAGTATGTACGTACATTCACTGTCAATATCATGTTACAAAACACTTGAAATTGCCGACGGTGATGAGATGATTGCTGGCAGATGTGCTTAATTCAACTCAGCGGATCCAAACCCACGGAAAACATTTCAAGGTTTGAGTATAGCCATCACTCCAGCTGCGAATACTATGAAATCCCGAATGAGAACCTTAGGTACTACGCATTTAGAATTAGTTGCCCCTCTAATCTACTGACACCCACGGAATATGTTAATGCAGGACGATGAAAACTTAGGCACCTCTTTCTAACTAAACTATTCAACGATCACAAAATTGTTGTTAGGCGCGTGAAGATACTACTTATTTAGAATCGGCTTATTTAAAGTCGACTCATTTACGCTTATTAAATCTGGTGTACAGTGAATGCATACTTATCGCAAAATTACTAATTCATATTGATCCAACTGTGGAAAACTATGCGCCTTTGTGGGATTCGAACACAAACAGTTAGGGGAAGGCTTTATTACAGCCAACGCTCTAACCAATATGAATAAAAATTAATAGTTTTGGTGGGAACTTAGAGCTTATATTAGGAATAAATATTGTTGCCAGTAAAATGTTCCATAATACATCTAGATCAACTGAAACTGCTAAGAGCTTTGATTTTAAAAAAGTTAATGGAGCCTAACTGTTAACTATGGCATAATCATAAATATAAATAACTTAACTCAGCATAAGTAATACAGTCATCTGAAGGATTGTAAACTGAGCCCTACATTGGAAACGTCGGCTGTTTTCCACGGCCGTAATAAAAAAAGCCCTTGTAACTGTACCGATTGTAATTTGTTCCGGGCGATTTTCAATTTTTGTTACCAAACGGGATATGGTGGAGATGTGATAAATCAATTCGGAGCGTGTTCGTCGGTCCACATCCAGCGTAGATGTTCACTCCTTTTAGGTGCATTTTCTGTGGTAGATGACATACTATAATTGTGCGCCAGTTAGATCAGGAGCCAACCGTTCAAACAAGCAATAATTCAGTTCGTAGTGAAACAGAGATGAATTTTTTATAATTAGCACTTGGTCATAGAAAGCATGGCAGAATCAAAGAGACGAAATTTTCAAAATAAACTTTTAAACATTTGTGCTAAATTACTTGACTACATGACCTTTGACAATCTTGTCACGTTTGTTTTTCTGTAGCATTTGTTTTAACGTGACGAGGACTCCGCCGCTTGTAAGCTTCGCGCCGCTTGCGTGCTCTCTGGTCAGGTCGTTGCACATTTTGAAGATTAACTTTATTCACTTACTGGCCTTCCTTACCTCTCTCCGTTTATGGGGTTAGTAAGCCGTAGTACGTTAGTTCGCAGGAACGAGATAACTTACGTCATTGGTGACTTCCGACGTTAGCGCGGACTTAAGTTCTTTCCTTCTCTAACATTCAATGCCATTTAGCGTCCTGTATTTATTTGCTAAATTTTAGTTCATTTACATTTCCCGCTAACTTCTTCAGGATATTGTGCTACCTATATTTTGTTTATAATGTTTTCCTCAACTCAACAACCTGACGTTCCCGCCGAAACTGTTCCTGCCGTCCATTTCACTTTGCCTGGTTTCTGGCAACATTGAGACAGCCTTTTACTCCGCCAACATTACGAAGGAGTTGTCGAAATACCACAAACATGTGGGGGTTCTCCCTGCCAATATTACCTCACAAGTTCAACCCTTGTTAGTGAAACCCCCTGCAGACGCTCGCTATTCTGCTCTGAAGGCGGAAATCTTTCGTCTCAATGCTGTATCTGACCAACAACGCTGCCACCGGTTGATCAAGGAGGAATCACTGGGCGACCGGAAGCCCTCAGAACTTCTCCGACGAATGCGTACTTTCTTTAGAGACATGCAGGTTGACGAGAAACTCGTTGAAGGGATGGTTCTAGAACGGCCGCCTGAAAATGTCCAAACGATGTTGGCATCCGGGTCGCAAGACCTTACACTTTCACATCTTGCTGAAATGGCAGACCGAATGATAGAAGTTCAGCGGTTCAAGCCACCTTCCGTTGCTCAGATTTCTACATCCTCTTCAACGGTTAACGAGCAGTTACTGCAACATATGTCGGCTATGGCGAATGAGATAGCCTCCCTAAAACTACAACTTACTCGTATTACCTGTAATCGCTCACCCAGCCGTCATCGTTCACGTTCGCGACCTTGCACAGCCAATTTGTGTTGGTATCACGCAAACTTTGCCGCCAAAGCTCGCAAGTGTTCTTCCCCTGGTTCATTGACCGAGTGCTACGTGGTCTCCCGTCTGTGTACGCCTACATCAATGACCTCTTGGTGACCGGTCGAAATGCCGAGGAACACAAAGAGCATCTTGCCTTGGCTTTTGACCGCCCCGATCAGTTTGGCGTGGTCATTAACCCTTCCAAGTGTGTTTTGGGTGTGCCGTCCCTTGATTTTCTTGATTACCTTGTTGATGCACAAGGTTTGCGTCCCCTTTCTTCCAAGGTTGAGGCCATTCGTGACTTTCCTCCACCAAGCGTCAGTTGCAACGTTTCGTTGGCATGGTAAACTTTTATCGCGGGTTCCTACCTAACTGTGCCGACCTTATGCTGCCACTCACCAACTTGCTATCTGGTCCCAAGTGTCCCCTTGAGTTACGTGGCCACGCGCTGACTGCTTTTGAGAGAATGAAGACCTCCCTTGCTGATGCTACCTTGCTCACTCATCCTGCTCCAGAAGCCCCACTGTCCCTGATGGTTGATGCTTCGACCGTTGCTGTGGGAGCAGTCCTCCAACAGCATATCAACGACTCGACACGACCGTTGGCATTCTTCTCCAAGAAGCTTTCACTTGCCGAGACGAGATATAGCACGTTTGGCCGTGAACTTCTTGCCATTTACCTAGCCGTAAAACATTTCGGACACTTCCTTGAGGGTCGTGACTTCACAATTTTCACAGACCACAAACCACTTACATTTGCCACCCGATCCCACTCTGACAAATATAACCCGAGTGAGATTTCTCATTTGGATTACATATCGCAATTCACCAACGACATCCGCCACATTGATTGCCCGAAGAATGCGGTGGCCGACATGCTGTCCAGATTTTCCCTCTCGGAGTTTTACCTCTCGCCATCTTGGTGCTATGGCGGCTGAACAACGACGTGTTGGATGCCCTTGCGACGAGCCTGTTGACAGTCTTCAATTAGTTGACGTCCCATTGACCACCGGCACTGGCACAATCCTTTGTGACGTATCGACTCCTTTTCATCGCCCTTATGTGCCTGCCTCGATGCGTCGAGCTGTTTTTCAAACTCTCCACGGACTCTCCCATCCTGGGATTAGAGCCTCACAGAAGCTCCTCACGGAAAGGTTAGTATGGCCTAGGTTGAACAAGGATGTGAAAGCTTGGACACGATCGTGCCTTTGCTGTCAACGTAACAAGGTTCAACGCCGCAATAAGTCTCCATCGGGCACGTTCCCCAGCCCCGATGCACGGTTCAGCCATGTGCATTTAGATGTCGTATGTCCTTTACCTCTATCCAATGGCTATACTCACCTTCTCACCTGCGTTGATCGCTATACTCGTTGGACGGAAGCCATTCCTTTACGGAATGTGCAAGCTGAGACCATTGTGAAAGCCTTTGTCAGTCGTTGGGTCGCCATATTCGGTGCGCCATCCATTATTACAACTGATCGAGGCGCGCAGTTTGAGTCCACACTTTTCCAAACTCTCCCCAACTTCCTTGGCTGCACACGTGTTCGGACGACGGCCTACCACCCAGCTGTCAACGGCATGGTTGAGCGTTTCCACCGCCAGCTAAAGACTGCACTGCGTGCCGCAGAAGATCCCGAACACTGATCAGACAATGTACCCGTTGCACTTCTTGGTATTCGTGCGGCACTGAAGTCAGACTTGGACTGCAGCGCAGCCGAATCGGTTTTCGGCACTACCCTCCGACTCCCTGGTGAGATGGTCACCCCAACATCTCGTGGTGCCGAAGAGACCCCCGAAAATGGTGTGCCTCGTCTGCGACAATTCATGCGCTCGCTTTCCCGTGTTCCACCTCGAGCTCCATCGACCGAGCCTTATGTTGAGAAAAGCTTAATCAACTGCACCCATGTGTTTGTTCGATGTGATCGTGTGCGGAGGCCGTCAGAATCACCATACGAAGGACCGTTCCGTGTGCTTGCACGTAATAGCAAGACCTTTCGGATCCTGCGAGGTGACAAAGAGGACGTAGTCAGTATCGACCGGGTCTAGGCTGCTGTTGCAGAGGAGCCCGGACGTGTCTCAAGGACAAGCATGGGCTGACCCCATACCTCCTCCCACTCCTTTTCCACTTTCTCCACCTATCCCTCCGTCCCGTATACTTTCTCTTCCTTTTTGTTCACAGCATCAAAATGCAACCTCTTCCTCCACCCTTAACTTGTCCACTACAACACCTACTCAGCTGCCTCCAACAGCGCCTCCCGCATATATCACCCGCAGTGGACGTCACGTTCATTTTCCTGATCATCTAGTTACTCATTTCTCCTAGACCTTTGTATGTCCTGCGGCGTCGTTCACGCCGCCCTCGGGTCTCGGAGGGGGGTACTGTGCTGACGTACTTGACTACATGACCTTTGACAATCTTGTCACGTTTGTTTTTCTGTAGCATTTGTTTTAACGTGACGAGGACTCCGCCGCTTGTAAGCTTCGCGCCGCTTGCATGCTCTCTGGTCAGGTCGTTGCACATTTTGAAGATTAACCTTATTCACTTACTGGCCTTCCTTACCTCTCTCCGTTTATGAGGTTAGTAAGCCGTATAACGTTAGTTCGCGGGACAATTTCTGCTCTGATTAATGTCCTGGCGTGAATGTGAAGTAGTCTGCAGTCAGAGGAAGGGCCTTTCACGATGACTAGAATATTTTTTGTGTGTTGTCTTGTCAAAATTGTCGTGTACGCCTTCCGCCCCTGCGGCAGAAACTAGACTCGTCGTCAGTTCTCTCGGTTCATTTGTGAGTTTAAATATGGCCACATTTGGTTTCTCGTCCGCGCTATTTTAGTGTTTTCACAGCATCATCATCTATGCGAAATCGGTAACGATCTGTCAGTCAAGATTGTCGCCTACGTCCTAACCATGCAACTTCCTATCTGTTTCACAGGTGCTTGTTATGTCAAAAGCTGTGAATGCAGTTTAATGATCGCACACTCGCGGAAGGTGGTCTATGCGATCCGTCGTCCCCAACGTGCTTGTTTTAATTTAGTAATGCCAAAGTTGAAACAGGAGGATGCTTATCTGACGGTGTACTTACATTGCGGTCGCAAATTAACCCTGCTTCCGTCCTTGCTATTATCACCCCCAAAACGTCATAGTTACCCATCTCTGGTAATTTTCTTATTTTCAATACTTACACAACGAGAACTACTTATAGTGTATTAACTCTCAGCCAGATGCTGGCTTTTCCGAAGTTTGAATCCAGATCCGATTAATCGTTGAATATTTTAGTCCAAAACTAAACCCACTCGAGTTGTTAACTCGTTCAACGGCAACTGACATTGAAAAACGCAACCTCATGGGTAGTATTTAGCGACTTTTAAAGGCACCGTGTTTTAGAGGATATCCACGCTCTTAGTTATCAAAGAGCGATCGGTCATCAATATCTGTCATTGTCGTAACCCGAACTGGTTATTTCAATGACAATTCTCCATTGCTAGGTTTACGTAAACCAGATCCGTTATTTCACTATGCGATTCCAAGTAAAGCAGTTACCATGATCGGTTTTGATATTCTATCTACACTAATTTTAACTTCCGTGCTGGGTTTGAACCGTTATTTTAGTAACTGCCTCCGAGAATATTATGACAATTCGGAGGGCGCTGAGTTGTTGCAGGCATAAAATAAACGCGGGGCACATAGTGGTTTTTTTATCAAACGCCACTATCAATCCCTACAAACCCGTACACTAAGCAAACAGTTTATTTCAAAATGACGATGTTTTGTGAGTTGGCATACAGCTTTTGGCTTTTGGGTATTTGCCAGAAAGCGAAGTAGATCTGAAAGAAATTTATCACTGGCTTTCTCCAGCAGTCAGTTACACGCAGTCTTTGGGTCCGGAGGACGCGACGTTTAAACTTTAGCATGTCTGCCCATTATGTAAACAGTCTACATTGAGTATCAATCTTACCTCCTGTGGCCATCTTGTTGTACTGAAGGGACGAACTTTAATTCATGTTGGTATCAGAACTAATTTCACTTAGGTTTTTTGAGAGAGAAAAAAATGTAGCCCATTCACACGTTCTTCCTGGATTCTGTTCACATCGTAAGTATTATATTGGGTAGAAAACGCACCAAACCACACTTAGAACATAAAATATAAGCTCGGGTTTAAGTCGACAAGTTTTATTGCGTTTTACCCAATTGGATGTAACCTAGGACTCTGTCGAATGCATAACCTGCTGAGGACTTATCAGCCTTTTTGCCAGTTTATCCCATTTATGCCTCCAAAACGCTCAGAACACCTTACAGGATCCTGTCTGATAGTTTAAAGACTAGGTTGGAACCGTCGCCTTAGCTAATATCTCTGGGAATACTATGTAGAGTGTGCGGGCATAGGATTGTCCCACAAATGGGATAAACCGGCGAAGCTCAGCTGCTATTTCATAAAATGCCAACGTCAGTGTCTACGAAACAGTTCGTTGCGCACTGTTCTGCGGTGTGACATTTTATTTAGAAATATAAATGCCTTGTTACTTAGCATGCGCTTTTTGATCTCTGCGGTATTTATCAGAACTTAAAGTAGTTGGGGACGAAATTTTCCGTCGACATTTTTCTAGCAGTCAGTTACACGCAGTCTTCAGGTCAGGAGAATCGGGTGTTTGAACTTTGTAATGTTTGCTCATTATGCAAACTGTCTACCATTGAATATCTATCTCGCCGCTGTAGTCGTTTTGTAGTATTGCAGGACGAAATTAATTTCGTGTTGGTTGTTTAGTCAATTGCACTCAATGGGTTTTTGAGAAACGTAAAATTTGGCATAGACAGACGTTTTTCGGATAATATTGACATTGTAAACATTACACCGTATACAGTTACGTACTAAACATTGTTCAGAGCAAACATGTTAAGCCGAATTACAAACAGTAGACACTTTGATTGCATTCTGCCCTATGTGACGTGGGTTTTCCTACTAATTTTGGGCTCTGTTGAGTGCATAACCTGCTAATGAATAAAAATCCATTAGTCAAGTAATTTCACGCTTGCCTTCACACTGCACTGAACAACTTACAATGCCCCGCAGGACAACGTTAAGTCATAAATTGGACGCAGATTCCAAGAAGGAAATACCATCCACTGAACACACAAGCGGACAGAAGTTTCAGCAAACATGTTTCTGATAAATAATAAGAATAGAATATTGACACATTGTTTTCAATGTTTTGTTGCTGGCGAGCACATCTACTGACACACCAATAACAGCCAGACCGCGTTACATAGATTTAAGTCACCTATTCCTTACCGGCATAAAATAACTTTAGTTTTCGGACGCCAAAATTGCACCCTCCTGATCCGCTTGATCCCAATAGATGAGCTAAATTCGCTTGGAACCGAAAGTTTTCGAAGTCAGGAGGCAGTGCATGGGCCTATTATTTGATGTCAGCGTACAAGCTCAGTGACTATGCAAAAATATACCAAGTACGGCCTGTCGGAGGGTGAGTCGATGAACTGGATGAGACAGAACAAAATTTATGGTCCTCTGCAACCAAGTGTATGCTGCCAACGGCCTGTCGGCGGGCAATGAACATTACGCAGTCATCCATCTGAGGCAGATGGACATCAGCCCAAGTATTCATACACCAAATTTTGGTCTACACCTGCAGTCCTTAGTTTTACGTGATCTTCTGCACTATAGTAGGAAATGTTTAAGGAAATCAAGAATTTGTAATTTCAAAAACTGAAGGCACAAGGGGGGCCCACTGTTTAGCTGAACCTCTCACAGTTGTGCCATGCAGCTGCAGAATATCGGCGAAACGCGCGTCTGGTTTTAAGATGGTGTCTGTACAATTATTGTGGTGTCCTATACCCCAGAATATATTACTTTGTCATTGTTTTTGCCAATTGTTTACGTAAAATATGGAAAGGTATAAACATGCCGATATTCGTTGGTTTCCTGCCACATAACATATGCATAATGAGACGCAATAATAGAGTTTAACTAAAAATACTGCAGAAAATCGTACACTATCATATACGAGCAGAGGTATTTTTCTGAAATCTAGCAACTCTTTCCCCAAAGTAAACATTTTATTAGGCCACACGGGCTACTTATTCCCAGCCTTAAACGGAAAAGTTATAAATGTAAAGCAGAGGGGCTTAGTCTCATGGCAACTATTTAAAACTTTGTAGATGAATGAGGAAAGATTCCTCTTTGCTAATATTGTTTCCTCGTTCTTTCAAAGCTGGAAGAACTTTAATATTCAGGTGATTTTACTATCAGTTTTCCACGGTTTCATTACAAATGAAAACAACAACGACTCACAGTCTTACATGCGATATCTCCCGCATAAATCTTGCCTACAGCGTAACCCAAATTAGGTAAGGGAATGGAGTTCATGATGTTCACAAAGAATATTTAAAATGTGTTTTTTGGTATTTTTGTAGAGATTTTAAGAGATTGGTAAATACTGTTGAGTCTATTTCACACATCTTCATTCTGCAAACAAACGGTAAAATAGGTGTTTTGATTGTAAAATACTTTGATAAATTCCCTTTACAGGTACCTGAAAAGAAACCGGGCGTGTAGTCGTCGAATTGTAGAGCAACGTGATGCATCGACATGAGATTCGATAAAAAGAGTTTAATTATTTCATAGACTTACAAGAGTAAAAGCAAATTCTTTCCAAAAAGATTTTGTGTAACATTATTTGGCCATTAAGGTATTCATAATGTGTAAACAGTAATGTTAAGCATGTCCACATATTTTACGACTCATAGAAAATTCACATTATATATGAAACAATGCTGAATGTTGATATAATAAACATATCACTCTTTGCATTTGCGCGGAAAGATTGTCGCAATTATTTAACAAAATAAGCGACTGATTTTAACAAATTTTTTCATTCCCACGAAGACGATACCATCGTGTCCAAGCAAAAATATGTTAAGATCTAAAAACGAGTGCATATTCCAGCATACGTGCTGATAGTGTGGTACCTTGTAGCACTAAAATATACTACGAGCTGCCTGTCGGCAGTTGATTAATATTTCGCGGTTAGTTTAGTGTGGCTGATGAGCCTAGGCCGAACTTTTCATAAATTGGATATTTGTCTGCGCCTATAGAACACTAGTATTAACTAATCTACTCCAAGCTGACAGTAGGTTTGTAAGGAAATTATGATGCAAGAACAGCACCGCGGATCGTAACAACTATCTGCATGGCAGCAAGGAAAATAAGATACCTGCTAAACCAAGGCGTACATTTATCTTTTGACCTCGTGAACCATAACAATATGTGCAAGCGCCGCAGCCAGAATCAGGCAAGCGCCTCGGACACAGACGCTTGCATACCAGGCGGTTGAGAAAATTATGAACTGATGCTGCAAATGTATTCTTACATCCCCGAGGCGATGGACTGCCTCAGTTCTGTATTGAAAAGCCAAAACAGTAGACCCACACTCTCATGGATCGATTTCACATTTTCGTAGATCCAACAATCTCAGGTTTTTGAGTATGCAAAAATGTTCCGCCGATTTTGTTCTAATCTGGCCTCGAAGCTTATTTGGCTTAAGCGTTAGCTGTACTTAAACCTTCCGAGGCGCCGATGTTTTCCCAGTTGTGTGAATATGAAGATCAAAGGTCCCTTTAGGTAGGTCCGTGACTTTATCGGCAAGAAAGCCATTT
>CACRXP010000958.1:85047-178861 GCA_902702965.1 Spirometra erinaceieuropaei | reverse complement strand
TCCGCGCAAATGCAAAGAGTGATATGTTTATTATATCAACATTCAGCATTGTTTCATATATAATGTGAATTTTCTATGAGTCGTAAAATATGTGGACATGCTTAACATTACTGTTTACACATTATGAATACCTTAATGGCCATAAACGTCACGATCAGTCTTCCACCTACCAGGCTGAAGTCGGCCAAGCCATGATAGCGGACTGGGGGAGTCGACAGAGTCTGGGAGCAGATTGGTAGAGAGATGTTTCAGCCAATCATAACCCCGACCACCAGCTGAGCTGCCAATTGATCGGTGTGCGCGCATTCCCCTTAATGAATGGATATTCGACCAGCCGTGACAGAGAATGGCAGGTGGTGATGCACTGGTGGACGTCCGTTCAATGAAGTCTTGATGGCCCATTTGGTGGAACCAACATGGGGCAGCCGCAGCAGGAGAAAATAGTAACCGTCGAAATTTCGTCAACCGGGACACGCACAAACCAGACGAGCGCCAAAATCATACTGACCCCAAATTCTTATGAGCGTACCCGTTTCTACGAGGCCGTTAGTCGCCTACTCGCACCAATTGAGTTTAAAGTTTTACACAGACCAGAGGCCATCATAAGGCGTCAAGTGATGCGACAATAAGACCCACTGCTCCGGCAAAAAACATCTGGATTTGTTTGCTGGATCTGATGCAGTTGCGGCCAAAGCAATTACGTAGGAGAAACTGAAGGACTGCTCCGGACGCGAATCGCTAAACACGCGGCAGCTGTGCTTTTTGCACAGCTGCCGCGTGTTTGACGCCAAATCTCAGGTCGCGACCCTTTCGACAAGACTCGACCGCACATTGAAGTTTGATGAGGGCGAACTTCTTGCGAGGGGATATAATCACGTGAACCACGACTTGATTGAGTCATGGTTCACGGGACCTCAGTTTATCAGCAGGTGCAACGATATCCCCACTCTATATATGGTCTGGCCAAACTAGTTAACCACTCGCTGAACGGGTAAGCCGGTGAACCAACTGGCCGAGGAATCACCACGCCAGCATCCATCACGAGTGATGAGATTTCAGCAATTAACAACATGGATGTTGGCCATACAAAAATTAGCGCGTTAGCGGACACCAACTTACGATGAAGAGGAGAGCGGTTAATTATCATAGGTATGCAGTGGCACACTGACTGCATCCTATACATATTGCAACTTCCAGTGCACGAATCACCCGTTCCAGTCACTGCCTCTGCTCATGCGTTCGAGAGAGAATCCGAAACCTCAAGTGATTAAAGCTTTTGTCTTAGCGATCGCTTCTTCCTCATATCAGCTGCTTACCGGAACTTTGAAGCTTCGTTTGTTTTGTTAATAAGTGCTTTTTATTTGACATTCCATGTGGTATTTATCGCGTATATCAATTAATCCCAGTTAACAAAGTAACATGCTTTCGTTCGAAAAACGGCAAACAAAACATCACTTTGACAAAACTAAAAGTTCTCCAGAGCATCGCCAATGTTATTTCCATGGCTGCTAACGTACCTTGAGTTGGAATTAAGGTCTTAAGCGCGGACATATTGTGTGCGCGATGGTCTGTTTGTCAGCATGTGAATGCTCGTACAAAGGAAATTTGCTGATTTGAAAAGGGCCCCTCGTCAAACAGTGATATGCCCTAATTTATATGTTTTCCCGTTCGTGCATATTTCGAGCATGCAGTGTTAGGAGAAATCGCGTTACCCCAAATGCATGCCCCGAATGTAAGTGCCTTAATTTAACTAAATATTCTCAAGCAGCAAAATCGCACTATTTTACTAATTCTAGTAGAGGTGATCCACTTGAGTCATCACCCTCTTTTGAAAATTTGGAATAAAAATGAGAAGAAAGGTGCCCAGCTAAACATTTCGGATATTATCACAGGGCTTTTTTCGAAACTTTGTGTTATTCTATTCCGTAGCGGCAGAATATCCACTTGAAGCGCAGCATTATTCAAAATTGGGGTGTTAGGCTTCGTCCTTCTCAGTGGCCTGGAGACAGGGGCGAAAAGTGGTTAATATTATATCCACAATTTCAAATACTTTGGGATTTAAATACAAAAATATTGGCTTCGAGAGGGTTTCGCAGTAGAATCCCGGATACTAAAATTTCATTGAATTAAGTACCTTTAGATAAATAAGCGATATTTCTGTCCGAACTTTTTGAGAAACGTTTTAGTTATTTACAATGCAGCATAATTATGATTGTGATTTTAGCTGGGCATAACCGAGGATGGGGAGGCTGCCGATTTTTTTCACAGTCGATCAATAAGAATTTTTCAAAATCTTTCAAAACACCCATTGATTGTCAAGCTTAGTAGTCGCCTAATAATCGCCAAAGGATATTTCTGAAATCCTAATTAAAAAGTCAGTTTTTTATCAAATTTGGTGGATTACACATGACTCCTGGCGGACCCTATTAGCTCAAGTGCCTAAACAGTTGGTTGTAATCCAGCCTTATAATTGCTGTCGCGGACTTGAATCACACCAAGGCCGCCAAGTTCCCACATTTTGATCAAAATAAATATTATCACATTAGAAATCGAAAATTTTCCTTCGAAAGTTGATTCACTGCAAAGTTATCGATGCCTTTTTGCTGTTTATGCCTTTTGAATATTCTGATGCCATACCCTTTTCGCATTTACATTCCACTGTTAGATGTGTGTTTTCTGCTCACTAAAACTGCATGCAAAAATTTAGCAATTTGACTATTTTCCCTTACATGTGTACCGTCTAAATGAATTTTTAGAGTTCCTGCCGTTTACTCCAAATATACTGACTGATGCTCAGTGAATACTCTCAACAAGCCTATTGTCTAAGGATAATAATTGGAACCGACAAATGGATGAGATAACATCAGTGACTCCGATTTCGGAAAGGTCAGTGGGACGTCTCGCAGCTATAACACTTTGATTGTTATATTTCAAGTTAGCGGCGTCTAAGTTTGGCCAGAGTACAAATGACAAAAATTTGAGAGCAAGCAACGTCAGTACAAGTAGGCGCAACTGTGATGGTGGCAACTTAACTCCCAGCTTCTGCCCTGATATTTCATCATAAGTTGAAAGTCTTTACAGTGATCACGCAGCCGGTAGTATACGCACGAGCAAGCCTCTGGTGGACGCCACTAAGACGTGGGCAGAACTATCTACTAGCAGCTGGACCGGAATAAGTTGTGGGTAAGTAACACCTTTCAATAATGAGATTTGCACTTAAATTTGGCGCCATTTAATTCTGTCGTTATTCAGAACCATCACTGCGGAACAGAATAACTGTAGGACGTCACTTAAAATATTACAAGATGATTACGCCAATTGCGTGATGGGCCAAGCATAAAACCGTCCTCTGAGGACGCAGCGCCACACTGTTGCCATTATGCTTCGGGAACAGAAACGGGTCCAAGCTGGACGTTTTGTTCAAAATTGAACGAAAAGCCACAGAAAGAAACCTTGAAAAGGGCAACAATTGATACTTAACAATTTAGAGGTGACTTGTCATCTCGACAATGAGTTTCGTGATTCACATTGTAGCCGTTTATTTTACGATTCACTACTCCGAACACATAATCATGAATTCTGTAAAATATTAATTAACCTATAAAATATAATCGACTTTTTTGCCAGTGCTTTTCACCTAGACAGTATTTCCACATGTTATTCGTTTGTTAATGTCCTGTGGCCAGTCAACGTATGGGAAAATGAAACCCTACAACAGGTTATTTTGCGTTAGATAGAGTCCCGCCTACTCCCTATCCATTCTTGGACTTACGTGTATTTGAATTCCCAAGAGACCTCTCTCAAAGGGGTTTTTATTTTGGATTTTGCGTTTAGAGTATTGAGTTTGGCTTTGCATGAACCAGGAACGCAGTTTTCAACCTTTGGCGCATCTTGGCTAATGCATAATTCACCAATGCCAATTGAACTGATAAATCAAATGTCACCCAACCCTTATCCTAACGTCCTCGCTGAATTTTGTGATGAACGGTTTCGGTTAGTTCACGCCACTACTGTCCGTTGTGCGTTCAAAATAACACACCACGTACCTGCATCTCCCCCAGATCCTGTGTAATCAGTAGACGGCATGTACCGTCTCCTGGAATTTCGGGTCGTCCTTTTGGGTATCTCATAAGCTGAGTGTCACGAAGTATGGTTGACGGGAATGGAAACCCTATCGTAATGAATTTGGCCATTTAATGGAGACAGTACACACTGCGTGGGCTAGGCCTTTTCATGAACGCAACTCAAACAGCTGATTTTAAAGAGAATATACTAATGCTCACATGCACACCCAGATGAAGCAACTTGCGATATATTTCCCGTAAATCCATTTAACATGAAAACCTTATGTCTAGCAAACACTCAAAGCACGCGCACAACCTTTGGGAGTGTATAGGTAATTTCAAAAATTATAATACAGACGATGCTCCTGGAGCACAATGCATTTGTATGCCATAACTAGCGGATTCCATCAATTAAATTTGGCCATATGTCCAAATTTGCTGTGCGTCAAATGGGATAACTCATGCCGCCAGAAAGGATAGAGACCAACTTGGTTTTCAGATTCAAATCCGAAAAGACTCCTGAAACTATCTGTCCGCAAAATGAAGGTTATTGATGTGCAGGTTAAAAGGACCGAGTTATCCTCAATTTCTTCTATAGGCTCTGATTCGAATGCAGTGGTAAAATGTGAGATTTCACGAAAAATGAAAGATTTAATCTCAAGTACATTCTAGGAGAAATCATGCCTATGGATTTTGAAGTAACAGTTAAATACGTCATGTCACTAAATAACTAGCGAATATGCATAACTTAAGCTAATATGCTGCGTCTATTTCGAAATATGCAGACGGTCTTAGACGGTCCTGTATGATGAGAAACCCGCAGTGAGCCTGACAAGACGGCTAACGAATTAATGCCCCCTCTTTGAATATTTGAATTCAATTGTGCTCAGTTCCTTTCACCTGTTAATTCTGGCATCACTGGCTTCTGTGAATTAAGGGCTTCCATTTAGAAGGACTGCTGGGAATTTCGGGGCCGAAAAGTGATGCATGTCTGCTTTCAATGGACACGGACAAATTCCAAGCTTTTACAGTATCTCAAAGACAACATGCATAAAAATATTAATCTTTCCGCCCATTTGGTAGCGTCGGTTGATTTTGAACTCGAACTGCTATTAAACTTGCGTTTATGGGGTTTCCAAGCTATAAACCGTGTATCTTCCACTTACAGGAAACGATACGTTCATCTGCGGCGTAAAGAGTTGATCATACAGGATTCACAAAATCAAGAAATGGATCTCAGACATATTGTTCATTTCACAGGCCAAATTGGCAAATGCAGAGATATGACTTTTTGTAAACGACCATTTCACGGTATTAAAAATGTCACAATCACTGTATTTTTAAACCGAACTATGCACTTACTGCAAGTATACAACTGGAAAAGCGAATATTTTATGCATGTTTTCCATGAAATATTATTAAATTTTAGGGACATTTAAATCACTCAAAAATGCTTGTCATTAAAGCAACCATTTTTATCAGAGTGTGGTTTTGTCATGCGGTCGGAAAGAAGACCCTCAAAAAGCCAACATTTCAAGGTAGATTAGATATTAGTGAATTGTGATGCAAGATTATTCGTTTGAAAACCTACTTAAGCAACATTATCAAAGCGAAAACGCATTTAAGAATTTCGGACAACATTTCATGAATTAGCACTGTATGTCACTTTCATGGTCTCCATAGGTGCACGGTTTCCTTCCACACTGTAACGGAAATCCTGCATTTTTAAAATGCTATAACAATGGCGTAAATTCAAGTTGTTACACAAAATGTTTACATATGCTGCGGTAAATAAGAAATGTGAAATTAAATGGAAAAAGTGAGTTTATGACAATAGTACGCAGTGCATGTTGACCATGACTAGTATATATTAACTGCAAGTGTACGGTTGCGACATCAAAGCGTATGTTCTAATTTAAGTGTAAAAAATATGTTCAAGGTCTGTTTCAGTAGGGCAGCCTTAACTACATGTGTCGTTGATATTTCTATTCGAATAATATTGGCATGGTTTTAGCAACAATCAATCTTTAAGTTCCAATGAACTAATTATTATCTCCTCCAAGGTAACGCCCTATTTATTTGTCTGGTGCACATCGAAACTTCATGGAAAGACTCAGTCTCATGCCTCCCTCCTTTCAAATGCTTAAACCCCCCTTTATGTTTTATTCAATCACATTGAAGGGACCCAAATTAAAGTTCCTAGTCACCGAATATAAGGTAATCCTATTATTATCTGCTTACAAGTGTCTCTCTACAGCGTACTCTATAAAAGACAGAGGTTTGTCCTCGTCTTAAATGTCAGAAATAAAGAGACAACAGTTTTATTATATTTTCTAGATTAATGATTCTATATTACAATGATGTTTTAAAATGAAATTACCACATTCTTGCTGTAAATTTGCAGATGATAATAAGGTAGAATTTTTATAAAAAGAAATGTCATATCTAAAATATGCCAAGCGTCTCTGGATTCTGGAAATTATCTGAGCCGTAAGTAAGTAAGACAATAATTCGTCGTTTCACAAGAGGGTAGAGCAAACGTATTTACGAAATATTCGGCGGCTATTTTTTGTTTCTCCTCATTCCACATAGGTTTGCCGACGAAAATATCTCTTGTCGCTTTGATTATTTCCGAAGTATATTCAGTTTTGTCTCAGGATAAAAGTATATGTCTGTTGCCTGCATCCCCAGATCATTCGTGCTTACGAAAATATATGCGTCCAGATCTTGTAATTTAATAAATTCACAGCGTTTACCTGCTGCAAAGGGCAGTGAACGTATCTGGAATTAAATGAAGAGGGATTTGTTGAACACTCTAATAATATAATGTACGTGCGTGCGCTGTCAATTCCAAGCTATACAACACTTAAAACTGGCAACCATGGTGAGTGATGGGATGATTTATGGTAAATTTGTTTAATTCGGCTCAGTGGAATTGAACCGACGGAAAAAGTGTTAAGGTTTGAGTATAGCCATCACTTCCGCTACAAATGCTGCTAAATACCGAATGAGAACATTAAGTATTCTGCATTTAGAAGCATTTGGCCGTCTAATCTGCAAAAACCCACGAAATATATCCATTTTAATGTAGGAGGATGAATACTCAGGCTCTTTTTTCAATTAAACCATTTAACGATTATAAAATTGTAGTTAGATGCATGAAGATACTACTTATTGAAATCGGATTTTAAATTAAGTCGATTCTCTTAACCTTAATAAAACCAGCTTATAGTGAATGCACACTTATCACAAAATTAGTAGTTTGGCTTGGAACTTAGAGCTTATATTAGGAATGAATGTTTTTGTCATTAAAATGTTTCAAAATACTGATAGATCAGCTGAAGTTGCTAAGAAGCTTGACTGCAAAAAGCTAATAGATCCTTACTTAAAATTATCGTTTAACCATACTTATAAATAACTTAACTTACCATACGTAATACAGTCATATGAAGGATTGAAAACCGAGCCTTACACTGGAAGCGTCGGCTGTTTTCAAAGGCTGTAATAAAAAAGCACTTTGTAACTGTGTTGATGGTAATTTCTTCCAGGCGAAATTCAATTCTTCTTCTACCAAGCGCGATATGGTGAAGATTTTGTGATTTCCAAGTTAAAAGCTTTTTGACCCTTTCCTCCATGGTTGTTTGCTTGTCGATACACGGGCATATACGTTTCCTATGGAAAACTGAAAACAATATATTAGCAAACTTTGGATGCGCCTTAGGCTATAGACAATATTGATTGCTTCTCAAACGAGACTCAGCATATAAGAAAACAAATAACCGCTACGAAAACTCCTAATGTCTTCTGGGACCCGAACGCCTTTCTTCCCCTAAGTCCTTCTCTCCCCTGTGTATATGATTGCACAAAGTTTAAGTCAGACGAACTTGTTCCTTGCTTCGTGTAAAGAAACTCACTGCAAATGAAACTTAGCTTGTTGTTACCCTTCTATGCAAACAATCTTTTGTTTGATCAGCCGTTCCTGTAATAAGTGCTTGTAACATGCAATACCAGATTCTCACATTTGCAAGTAAGCGCACTTGAAACAAATAATGCTAGCATAAAAAAGTGTGCCATTTTGTATTGCGGTTGTCCTGCTTGCGTATTTATGCGAACTCGTAATCACAAAACTCCTTTTAAGCCTGCCAATCGTATTACGGATTGTAGTTCTTCATGCGTTCGACAACCTGACTGGTTGCTGAGGCAGTTCCGCTCACAAAAGACCGCAGATAGCATATTTCACTTATTGTGCTGTGTATCTCACATGTCAAAGACAACAACGAAATTAATGCAGGGTATAATCAGCCACCTTATCTTTTCTTAATTTCAATTTTTATGCAAATTTTGAGACAATCATAATGCACACAGGTTAATTCTAACATTTATAACTCAAATAACAAAGAAATAAGACAGACGCGTCCAGTTCGTCATAGCTTTGGTCAACCAAACTAAACAGTGCTGCGATCAGAGCTCACTAATCCAATTTGTACTGGGTGAATAAGAGGATAGAACTTTTGTCAAGTGCATCGACTTCATTAAAAGCTGTCAAATGCCTCTTGTCTTGTTGAATGTGTAGTGTCAGACACAATGCATCGACGGTTTGCACCCCCTTTCTATTCCTTTTATGCTGCAGTCTACCTTCCCTGCTCACACTTAAAGTCTAGTAGAGGAATACGTTTTCGTTCACAGTGCAGCCGTGTGTTGGATCTACTTTTGGCTAATTTTTGTCACGTCTTTTCCATGCATTTAACATTGGTTTCCGAGCATTCATAATAGCCCGCCTAGTGCGATTAACAGTGACCAAACCCGCACATGCCGAGACGGGTAATGAAAACAAGAATTATTTCCATCAAGATTTATTAGCGTATTTAGCAAGGACAGCAAACGCTCTAAATTGCAAAAGAGAGCAAATGCGTGCTTATCGAAAGAAAGGCGAAAATGTGAAGGGCTTTGATTTGTCTCCTAGGTGAGAAAACTACTAATAAAGAAAGGGTCAGAGGCGGATTGAGGCGCTTCAAAACACTTAAAATTGTCATAGAGGGGCGCTCACCGATCGTTCTTACGGAACTCACTCGTTCGGACTCTCTCTCGAGCCCAGTCAGCAGCCGCTCAGCGGCGCATGATATAGGCAAAATTGTATTACCACCAAAACTGAAACTGGAGACTGGAACGGTCATTTTTGGCTTATTATTTGTCGTCAACAAGTCATACACAACTCCGAAGTGTGGAACACCCGAGGCTCGAACTCGCAAATTGTCCCACATTTTGGGGTAAGGTATGATTGGCTTAAGACGGCTAATAAGCCACAAATGGCCATTTCAGTTTCCCTTGCCTTTGTCAGTAATACTTTTCTGTCTACTTAATATTGTGTTTTATAGATGCACGCGTGTAAAAATGATAGAAAAATACTAAACGGGTGTTTTCTTGCACACAAAGCATTGTTGTTTTATCCAAACAGTCTTTGAATGGACACGTGCTCTGATTTTTGTACAAACAAATTTTGTCTGCTCGACATGACAGCTCAAACCACTGACATTTTGCTCCCCCAGTGAAAGTCATCTTATGCATCGCCCAAATTCCTTGTATGTATCTTTCATGTTTACATCTAGCCGGAGTTCGTTCACTATTAAATGGCGTGAGTTGGCTAATAAATATCTGCTAGTCATTATTTGATGGGAGATTATATGCAAATTTTTAACGCTATTTGTGATACGTCTCTCGCTTTTGAAGGCATACTTCATGCTATTGACTGTGCATCCTACACATGGAACGAGGCACTGTATGGAATAACTGTCGCAGGAGACATGCGAGTATTTGTTCGGTATTCATTACTCTGCCGTAGTTCGTTTCATCAGAGAGGTAAATAGCATTTAAGCATGAAAACGATTAAGTACAGATTAGTAAGTACAGACTAAGTACAGTATTCGCGCTTTCATGAAAGTGCTCGATCTCTTCAAACTCCCCAAAGTAGTAGGGGCAAATAAATTAATCCCTTTATCTTCTGAGTTTATATAAGCCGTCTATTAAGTGAAATCGACTATACATATGCGTTTGTTATACAACTTTTGGATTTGCGACGAAAACTGTCTGTCGCTGGAGGCTATAGTCGACTGATTCGATTAGTAGAAGTCACATTCCGCATAATTATGTAGTGCGATGGAAGTATTCCGAGAGACAAATTAACGTAAAGTCATGTTTGATGTACAACTCCGCATGCATTTTAATACAAGTGTTTGCGGAACAACTTAAAACTCAATAGCCACAAGGGCATGCAGACACAATCAAATATCTTCATAAGGAATGACATCGTAAATTTGATCTCTCCAAAACTGGCGTCGGAAGATGATTGTGCTCAAGCATGTTAGCCATTTGCATAGAAGCGGAGAGCAGCTCAGTGAGGCTTCTGGCAGGTCCTTAGTTTGAGTTTAAAGGCAAAAGGGGGACAAGTGTGGTTCGTATCGGGTTTGCCGTGCACCATCATTAAGGACAATAAAACGCGCCTCTAAGTCAGTGGTTAGGGAATTAAACACCTTACTAACAGACCGGAGGGTAAAGCCTCGGGAAATACGAAGCAATCTGGGGTTGGTTATGGCCTGTTGATGACGACTAGCAAGCCAAAAAGGATCAGCCCAATCTCTCTAGTCTATCCGCGTAATCCATATTACATAAATGGCTAGTTTCAATAAAATATGCACCCTCCTTTGCTGATGTTGTCATCATGCATTTGGAACTCCTGTGTTTCACCGACGTCTTTGCAAATACATCTCGCACCCTTAAATGATCGGCTTCCTGCTTAGTTCACATAGCACTCAGTAAGCTTTCCCGAATATGTGAACTTCATATATGAGTGAGGTCGATCCCTGTATCGGCTAAAAACGTCATTGAAGTTCTGCGGCAAATATCATGTTCTATTTTTCAACTCACTTACCACATTACTGTCATTGTGTATACTTTGGAACGATGGGTTGACCGTAAACTATCGCATGCAAGCAAAACAATTCCCGATAAGATGGAAATTTACTGGGCATCTTAATATACCTATTTCATTCAGTGGTTTTTTGGTTTATATTTGCTTCCGAGTACGGAAGTACCGTTTTTTTACATGGGCCGTCAATATATGCATATATTGACTTGGTCGAAATTAAGCGACAGATGTAAGTATAAAACTTCTGAAAAACGAACTGTGCTTACTGAAAGGTTGTTTGATTCCAGCCATGATGTACTCCAAACTGCATGCTCACATGTCATTTGCGTGTATCATGAACCTCAAACGTTCGCCTATTAATGTAATCTGAGAATCAATTTTGAATTAACACTCGTTTGTGCAATCAAAAGTTTTGTCGTATGATTCTTCATCCATGCGTGCTTTGTGCATTTCTGAAATACAGTCTCATTTCAACAATAATCATATAAATGCTACTTGCATTCTGATCCTATTTCTGCAAAGTCTTTCTGTCCGATGCGCCGCAGTCTTCGACTTATGTCTTATTGCATATTGGATTTTCGAGCTTCTGTACTGTCATTCCTGGCGCGCTATCTTATGTAAAAAAGAGATAGAAATACGGAAGATAAGGCTCGAGCTATCCTCATAATAATCGTTCTGTTTGTGTTAAACTTTGACTCTTGAATAATTCATTAACTTATTGACTGCCCATAATAAATAGAGCCAATTGTTTGCTAAAATTATTGAATGTATGATTTCAAAGTAAAGCGATTTCCTTTCTCTCTTGCTTTCTCTCTTTCTCTTAATTCGAGACATAAAGACTAAGCATTTATTCACTGGGAAATTTACGTCCCTCTTTCTGCGAACAACTTCACTTACGGAAGGACGATAAAACTCAGGCATGGTTATCTTTGCACAATATTTTACGCGAATAAGTAGGAACTTATAAAGAGGCAGCAACGATGAACTAGATACTACTTTATTGCACAAAAATAAATAAAATATTACAGCCATTAAATGAGAACGCTTATGATACCGCAAAAGGACATCGTCTGTGTTAGCATAAATCACTCAGGATTTGATTTTACACCAGCATTCCCCATTTTTCGCGGTGCTATCAAATGTGCAAGTGCAGATAAAGTAGTGACCCCTTATTAATTTATGTTCGCATAATAGCTTAAATTCTTTCAGATTACGTCTCTTTTCACAAATTGACATTAAGTAACACAGATACTGTTTATTCAAATACTGGTAGTTGAAATCACCTGCCAATGCTAAACCTGAACAAACCTTCAATATGATGTTTGATTTCTATATTTTTGCTTAGTCTCGATCCTTCTACAACAGGAAATAATGTTTCCACGTACTCCGCAAACTCAGTTAAAAGTCATATTGCCCACCATGACTACTCTGTCTAGATTATCAAGAAGTCATTCTCTTTGATGTGTCCTCCGCACTTCACTGAAGTAACAACGACCACCTGCACCATCTCTGGCACAATTATGAACCAGCATTGAGGCCGCAGGGCAGACAATGACAGCAGAGCCGACACCATCACAGACACGCATGTTTGTGCTGACGTTGATTATTTGCGGCTGCTTTGCCTTTGATGTGTGACCTCGTTTTAGGACACAGATCCGTCTTACTGCTTGCCGGCTACAGGATTCTGAATTGCCCTGTCCTACACTGATGCTGCTGACAGTAAATCATGCCACTCACAGCGCTGGCAGTATGCAGACGGTCAGTAAATTACAGCGGGAAACATGATATGCCATTACTGATATTTACAGATTGACATAGTTTTTGTGTCTGGTAAGAACCTTTACAATCAATTGCAGTTCAAAATCAGCATACTAAATTGGAACGAAGGGGATAAGAAGCCAATAATATCAACTGCCTGTCTATGAAAGCAAAAAAAGGAAAAATAAATTTGATTAATTTTTGTACGAAGACGGACGTTGCATAATAATGTTGTGCGTTGAAACTGCATTTTCGAAATATCCATCCGTGTCTTCGAAGTTGGCAAGTTCAAACATGGAAAGCATCAGTTACGCAGATTTGACAGTCACCATCTCATTGACTGCAGGCGTGCAACTGAGCGTATGGAAATGTGGGTTGAATTTCCCGGCGCATGCTTAGCCACACATGCTCGTATCGAACAGGTTTCTGTAGGTGCTTAAGCGCATATTTTTGCTTTAATGAACAACTTCTCAGCCCTTCCATGCAGTTTATAATGAGAATTCATCATTACTTTGCATTAATGAGTTAAATGGCTAGACTTGGATTCACTTGATTAGCATTAGAGTCAAGTCACAAACAACCAAATACGTAGGTACAATCAACCTGCGTTATATGACATATTACTGCTACGAGCGAAAATCCGTGAGCCATGTGCTCGGACGCCCAACTCATCTCCGAGTTGTCAGACGGTCGGACCGCATCAGGATATTTTCCGTGCATAACAATAGCCGGTATTTCAATTTTTTGCGACACTTGGGAAAGGATATCAGGGCTAACTTACTGCGGTTTGTGTTTATTTCCAGTGCCATCGTAAGCAGTCCAAGCCGACAGTTTTCGAACCAATTTGTCTCATTTCTATCTACGACTCCACTGTTATTCCTGGACAGCCCGAAAAATTACGCTAATTGGTCGGTATGCACGGATTAGGACTAGAGATCCTCCATCGGTTTATCTCATTACTGATAGAGTGAATTCCAGCTCTGTACAAAATGTGTCAGTGCAAGTCGTGTTAGTGGGTCACCGATTGTCCCAGAAAGTATCATTGGTAATTTCTAAAGTTGTCCAAGAAGCTAATAAGATTTGCTCGCAAAAACCTGCTGGAATGGTTTTCTAAAATTACTTTCTCACAATGAGCTATTGCCCAGAATTCAGTCGATCTTACTTTTTTTATTTTATACTTGCATACATCAAGTGCTTTCCTAATTGACTATAAGTCTTTTCCTTTATGTAAATAATGTTACCAAGCTCAATTCAACCGCATGTCTTCTGCAGTATTAGCAAATGAACAAATCTGATGCACTGAGTTTAAATAGTGCTCCAGGATCACAATTATCCGACATTATCAAAAAATAAAGTGATTTGTAAGCATTAGCTGCCTGCCAATTACTAAAAACTTAAGTCACCTAAACGCGCAGGTGTCCAGTTTGCCTGTCGAGTCAAATTCACAAGGATTAGTCTGAACAGTTTTGCAAGTAGATTGGACGTTTTGTTTTCCTCCTTTTTTATGATATTGTATATCGAATGTAATTTTGAAGGTCATAATTTGAAAAGAGAGAAGATTTAGTTTCAAATGTTGAACATATACTATGTGCGTATTCTAAAGATAAAATGTCCATTGAATTTTTTGGAATGTACAGCATACTGTCGCACAGTACATGCGTCAAAGTCACATTATTTTAACCAGTGTACCGCGTTTTATCAGAAATCTGCAGATGGTCTCTAGCGAAATCAGATAATGAAAGCATAGAGGGATGTTGTCGATAATGTGTCTATCAAATGACTCAATAGATGACAGCTAACGGATTAATTGTCCCATCTTAAAAAATCAGAATCTGAATACACTAATCCCTTTCTACTTGCGACTTATGGGTCCTCCTCGGTTTTGTGGAATTACAGCTCCAACTCAAAAGATCTGCTCAAAATACTGAGATTATAAAGGGGATTTTCGAAGATTTCCTTCAATGAACACCTACAAATTCAATACTTTCACAACACGTCTAGAAGTATCGCACAAATCGTCATGTCCAAAATCAAGCAAATTCGCATTTCTGGCATTTACCAGACTGTCTTTTTTTTCAAAATGTATTTGTCGTTTATCATGACCTCAATTAATACATTCACTACGTGACCTATCTCACGAAATCTGATAACGGAAACTGATTAGAGAATATTTGGACGCCTTTAGCGTGGCACGTTTTGTCTGCGCACCCATATCCTTCAATAAATTGTCTTTTTCATGTTCAGAAATTGTGTTTGCTTAATTATACCAAGCGAAATATAGGTAAATTTTGCGAAAATAGACGTTGGAAGATATTTGTACAATTCATTTTGATAATCCTTTCCTAGACTCCAGTGACGCAGCTGAGCGACTTTTACATTGAAAGGATAGTAATTTACTCTTGAGAGTTTTAATAAACAAATTTAGCCGGAGTAGGAATTTTTTATATCCGATGTTGACCATGGTTAGCAATCTCCTAGCAAAAAGGTTATTTTAGGAAAACCAGGGGTTTTATCAATTCCTTTATGTCAAATTTACAGATATGTGCGAATTGGTGCCCTAAAGCGCAATAGTAACCCAGATAGAGATTCCTTCGATTAAATAGGCTAACATTTTTTTGTCTTTTGGAAAAGTCAACCTTATGTCACATAAATGGCCCCCAAATAATGGTAATTTCCAGCTCTAAACATATGACACACTACTTTGTTAGTATTTTAGCTTCTGGGCATAGTTTTTCATAAAAAGAACAAACAAAACATTTTTATTTTCATCAAAATATCAGTATTTGTGTGGATGTCCTGCCGCGCATTTAGTATCAAAAAACAGAATCTAAAAGCAAGCAAAAACTGTGGAAACGGCCGAAATGTATAGAGCAAGGCATGTTATTGTGTTTACGGAAGAAAAATACTAGTATTGTTTAGAAACGTGATAGAAGCCGTCAAAAATGCCAAATTTTTACTTGGCCTCGTCGTGTAATAAACTCAAAGTACGCAGAGATTCGTCGACGGCGTGTAGTAATAAAGCATTTCCTAAAGAGGTAACTTATTAAGGGAAGTTTTCTTATTGATGCAAGGCATATTCGTTGCTGATTTTCGTTGTGAACAGTCATTTTTCTCGAAAATGAAGTTTGATGTTTGAATGATTTTTCAAATGTTACACGAACAAACATCGTAAAAAGCAGCGCCTGAATACTCACTGATTCGGTAAATGCTTTCAAGAGCAAACTTATTTTAAAGTTCTCAACAGACAGGTAATTCAGAATCTGTCTTTTTGAACGATCGAGTGAAAACACTAAAAATGATGAAGTATTCAGCAACATTTCGAGGCCGATCTAAAAGCCAACGTAATCAAAAACGAAAGAGGAGTATCAATAAATTTAAGGGGAGAAAAGATTTCTCTATGAACACGATCACGCCTGTCAGTTGTATTAAAATTCAGCAGTCACCGACCGGCCTCATGGCATGTCAACTTATGAAAACTGTTGATCCTACGACGTCCCTATTGGTGAAATCAATCAAAATCCAGCTTCTTTCGTTTAATCCCATCTCACTTAACCCCAAATCGTTAATGAAATTATGAAACACCGGAAAACTGTTTAGGAATCTACACCCAGAATGTAGGCAGTTGACAAACCGTCCTATTTAAAATCACACTACATATTAAACGATATTCAGATGTACATTTTACTGAAACGCTGCCATAAGATGTGATCTTATGTCTACTTTTATATTTACTACGTGTTTGGTATGCGAGTACATTCTATAAATCTGAAAACGACCTTGTCTTAATAAGAGCAATTTCTGACGTTTTCGGGATATTGCGCTTCTCAAAATAAATTGACATTTCTAAACAACCTAACACTGCCTATACTAGTTTTTTTTATGTTTTTAATTCTTTTAAACTTTTACTTAATTAGCTTATATATGACTCATGAAATGGTGTCGGTTTGCGAATGATTGGCAATCATTCGTAAATTTCGGCATATTTCATGAGTTAGGTCACACACTGTAGTTTCTTCCGGCATTCAGCAGGAAATCCTGTATTTGCACAATATGACGAGAGCTCCGTAAAGTGGCATGAACTGAAACAATACTTTTATATTCTGAGTGGAATTAAAAATGTGAAATTAAAGTAACTGAATGAGTAGTGTGGCAGAGTTACACGGTATTTGCTAACTAGGATCAGAAGATATTAACTGCTAGGTGCACAGCAGCGGCAGAAGGAATTAATTGACAATCTGAAGGAAATAAGTCACCTGAAACTACAAAACCTAACATGCCTGCATATTGGCTTTCTAAAACGGCCTTCTAGACCGTTTCTGGATAAACTGTACGATCTACTCTACAGGGTTCACTCCTGCTGATTTTAGAAAGACCGTCATTTGCATGTTCTGAGCACCGATTATACTCATATAGCATTAGAGTTTGCTCACTTAAATATTTCTGCAAATAATTCCCTAAAGCTGAAACTGCGTTTTTCTTGTTCGTGTCAAGCATAACTAAACAACTCTTGGATTACATTTTAGATGTTACGGAATGCTACATTAAAAGGACATTTTAGGAAAAAAATCACACGTTTCTTCCGTAATCTTGCAGAAGAGAAAGAAGAAGAGGTTAACAATTTGAAAAAAAACATTCTGCATCTGTAGTATTCAAGGCTTCAATGGATATTGGAAATTATCCAAACCGTAAGTTAGGTGGGCCTATACCAATAATTTTACAGGATGGCAAAGAAAATGTATTTATAAAATATTCGGCCACTGCCACTTATTGCTCTCTATACCACCTAGGCTTACCGACGAAACTGCGTCTTGCTGCTTTGTTTGTTTCACGAAGAACATGAAATTTTGACTCAGCATGGAAATATATCTGTGTTGCCTGCATCCGTTAATCATTTACGTCTGCGTAAATTCACGCGTCCAGATTTTCCAAATCAATAAACCCAAAGCGTCTGCCTACTGTGCGGTACATTGCATCTGTCTGAAAGTAAATGAAGAATAAATTAATAAAAACCCTAGTAATCAAATATACATATGCAGGCTTTTAGGGGTAGGTTATACTGCATTTTAACGCTATGGCACAATGCAAAGTAGTAAATCACTTGGGATAAAACACGGCAGATTTGATAAAGTTGGTTGCAGAACACACGTCTACATCGGTGAAATTCCGTTGAATTTGGTAGAATATCGAGAATTTGTAACGACCATAACATTATATATCTGAGCTACGAGGCTGTGAAGGAGGGACCGAGTTATTCTGCATTTACAATTATGTTTCCGCCAAATTACTGCAAAACACGAAGCCCACCTAATTAAATGTAGTTGACTGAATAGTGAAACGCACTTTCCTAATCAATCTGCAAAGTATTCACCAGATGGTTATCTAAAAAATAAAGTTACTAAATATGTATAATCGAATTTATAGATAAGTCCGCCTTGCTAAGTTTATTCTCACCAAAATACAGTAAAGGCTTTCTTATCAAGACGTCATTAGTTCGGCTTGGCGCGATTGAGTTTATGTTGGAAATGAATGTTAATATCATTTAAATGCCCCAAAAATAACTCTCTTAGCCAATTCGGTAAGCAGGCTGGCATATTTTCACTCTTAAAACTGTATTAATAAAGTATCAATGAAGCAAACTCACTGTACATACCACAGTAATCTTAAGGACTGAAAATCGAGCCTTACATCGAAAACGTCGGTTATTTTCCAGCGCCGCCACTAAAGTCCAATTTGTTACTGCTTTGATTTTGACCTTTTTAGTTGAAATTGACACCTTTTTCTCCCAATCATAAGATGACAGTGCGGTGCTTCCTTCAAGTCAACAACCCTTTGACCCTCTCCTCCATGGCTGTTTGGTTGTCAAAGCGAGGACATGCGCGCTCTTCATGAAAAGCTGAAAATAATGTGTTAACGAAATTCGGAGGTGCTTGAGGCTATAAAAAATACATATATCCCTTAAACCAAGGCTTATAATACAAGAGGACAAAATAGGCACTACGGAAAATCGAAATTCTTCTGCGAGCTGAACGCGTTCCTCTCCCTAGGTTCCTCGCTCGCCAGTGCATATGCTTACGCCAACTGTGAGCTAAACGAACTTGTTATTTGTTTTAAAATAGAATTTAATGCGAAGGAAATTTTGCTGTTATCCCCTATTCTATGCGAACCATGTCTGATTTAGTCAACTGTTTTTTGCAATAAATGTTTGTAGCTTACAATGTTAGATTCTTATCTCTACAATTAAGTGCGCTTGGAATAAATATTGCCAGCATAAAAAGGTGCATCATTTTGTACTCCGGCTTTGTTGTCTGCGCATTTATGTAAAATCATGTTCATCAAACAGCGCTTAGTCAATATATCCAGCCAATTGCTATCCGCATAGAAATTGTGTACTCTTTTGAAATTTTGACTGATTATTGAGGCCCTTGCACTCGGTAAATACCTCAAGTAATTGGTTCGGATTATACTTAAGACTTCAGACAGGAATACAAGCAATGAGACCGCAGTTGAAATTAATTATTTTGTATAATTCGAACCTATATATGTGGAAATTGCTTTATAGTCTTTCGTATCGGCTGTGTTAGTCTGTGCAATCTTCATTAATCTGTATTTCTCAAATAAGCTGTCATGGCTTTTGGATATTGTGTTTAACAGTGTTCTTGTCGAAACTGTTTGTCTCCGCAATTTATTGTTTGCGTTCATAACGTGCATTCAATGCAATTTCATAAAAGATGAGACATGTACGCCATGACTGTATACAATGAGGTCTATCAGTGGCTGTTATTCAGGCTATGCGCTGCAGTCAGCGAAGTCGATTCATGCTGTAATCAGTGACATAAACTATCCGTAACTCCAACGATTATCGAAAATGTAGAAAACTCATAATAATAATACACAGTGGACAATACAGGCGTGATTACAAAACAGTGAGCCAAACACGTCCAAACTTCAGTAAGTTTCGTAAAAAAACGCAACGATTAAAACCTACTAACTAGGTTTGTATGGTTTTGATAGCTGGACGCAACAATTGTCAAGTGCAAGTTGGTAATAATAGTACTCACTGCAATTCATACGTCTAAATTGTCAGAGGTCATTCTCTTTGACAGAATAGGCCTGTGATGTGTCTCGTGTATTTTACTTGAATAATCACGACTACCTGCATCATCTCTGGCACGACAATGAGCCTGCAGTGAGACTGCAGTACAGACGTTGACAGCCGAGCTGTCGTCATCACAGTCACACAAATTAGGGTATCTGTCTCGGACGTACACATGAACATCAGTTAGCGGTAACGAAACGCGACGATCTATCCCAGTTGGCCATGCACATACTGGACACCGGACACAAATTTACATGGTAAAAGACTCGCAATGTTAGCGCCTGACTTATAAGGAAAGGCCGCGTATTCTTGGAAGCAAACCACTCAGATGAGATACACGTCAAACGGCATATCGATCTAGATACCACATACAACATAGTTGAGAAAATATATTTAAAATGACTCGACCAATCCCAAGAGGATGCCTTTAACCAAACATAGAATACTTTGTCCGAATTATCTACAAGTTAATTGTATTTGGACGAAATTTATCTGAATACGAGCTGGAGAGCCAGACTCGAAAATTAGCACAAAAAATGCTACTCTTTCCCAAAGAATAACATATATATCAGCAAGAAGGGAAGATTGGGAACGCTAGTTGGTTAATAATGTACTATTTTGACCTGCGTTTGTCTTCATTCAGCCAATTATAGTCCTAATCAGCAGCTAGTTGAATAAAGATATATGTACAAATGTTTAAGTCTTTGTCTATGACCTATTTCTTATTGACTCAAGTGTGAAAAACTCGACGTCGCGGTGGGATCCAAAACCATACAGTAAGGGGAAGGCTTTAGTACAGCCAACGCTCTAACCACTTGAGCTCCGAGGTCCCGCCAGACGACGCGAGTTTATTCACATATCAATGTATGACCTGTCTCTTTAGGGAAATATAACAGTAAACAGCACTCGATTGCATAACATTTCACATATATGAGTATAAAGAAGTGCCACGTAAGGCGTTTGGGATTGCAAATCAACCATTAAATAAGTGAGGTTTAGGTGCCGCGCCAGAAACACAATGTGTTTCTTAGACCACACTTAGCTGATATTACTAAATAAATGTAGTCTTGCATCTGAATTAGCTGTCGCTGAAGTAAAAGCAACTGACGACAAATTTATTCGTTGTGATCAAATGTGCCTACAAGGCAAGCCTCTGATATGTCCTTTGTAATTTTACGCAAATAATACCAAAGACTTCATGTACTATGTCCCGACGGTAGATTTGCCCTCATATTTTTCGTAATATCGTGTACTACACACAATTCAAAGCTTTGTGAGTAAAAGGATAACAAATGCATGAATCCTAAATTTTTATGTGTATCTCATATGTATTATCAGACAATTCTGTCTGTTGGATTTTCTATAGATTGTTCAGAATCCAGCAACACGGGACACGTATCAGATTTTAACTATTTCCATTTGCTTACAGCGTGTAACCAGAACTTTGCAGATGGTCTCGGACGGTGTCAGATAATAAAAGCATTAAGTGATCCGGCTACCATCATATTCAACAGCCGGCAAGTAATTGCTGAAGAATCAGTCCCCTATCCCTTGAATTGTTGTCTGACAATGCTTATTCTTTGGCGTTTGCAAATTTTGCGAACCATAATCACAAACATTAATTGGAATTGCAAATGCGAAATAAAGTGGAATATGTGAGTGGAGTGACAGTAGCAAATGGTATGTGTTAACTGCGATTAGCGGACAATAATTCCTAAGTTCACGGCAGCGCAGAAGTAAATGTCTGATTATTTACGTATTATTACATCTCTTGAAGTTACAAATAAAAACTAATCTGCAGGTTTGCCTTATAACACTATCTTCTATAGCCCTCAGCAATCGGTTTTATATATCGAAACATTTTTATGTTTATGGATTTCCTGAAATATTTATTTGGCCTTATTATTGCGTTCTATAGTCCATTTTCGTCTTTATTAACTAGATTTAGATTTATTTCTTAAACGCACGAAAACTGGTTTCACCCACTGCCTTTTACTGTATAAATAGTCTAATAAAACAAAAATTCGTTTGCGCTACGTTTCACAGACCATCAACTGCATTTTCTGTACACAGATTATGAGTGCGAATCACTATGTTCTGCCCCATAGCGTCCCACTGCAAATCCACTACGTGATCTATGTTACGAAATCTGATGGCAGAAACTGATCCGTGAAATTTCCCGACGGCATTAACTTTGCGCATTTTGCTTGCTCATTCAGCTCCTTAAATAAAGTGTCCTTTTGCGCATTAATTGTGTTTACGTTGCTAAATCCAACTAAAATTAATAAATTTGGCGAAAATGCACTATGCAATATATTCGGGCAATTTCGTATGCTATTATCTGTCTTAGACTTCCGCCGCATTTGGGCGTATTTATGCATTGAAAGTCATATTAGCATGTCTTGGAAAGTTAGTGCCTCAAATTACGACAGTATGGATTTTCCCGTTTAAATGGGCTGAAATTTTTTGTCGTTGGGGAAGATTTATGTAATGTCACACAAATGACCACCATCGAGTGAACATCTCAAGTTTTAAACATATGAAACATTTGAACAAGGCGAAGGCGACAAAGCATGCAGAATTTAATGACGTCATAAATTTCGAGACCTCTCATTCAGCTGCACACGGTCATTGCATAGTTATATTACAAGGCAAAATTGTTCAATCAACGATCGACCTAGAGAGCTCAATCACAAAGCACCTATTGGACACGGGCCATACGGTGGACCAAATGGTTGCATTCAAGGTCCTGTTTCGGGCGACGACCGGACGCCTCTTGCGCTTTGCAGAGGCCGCTGCAATATGAAGGAGGAAACCATAACTCTGTAAGCAGTTGGACCATGTGATAAACCTGGCACTGCCATGGTAATTATCGATTATGGACGGAACCCTGTTCCCATGTCCGCCCTCTCATTTTGCCCCCCACCCGCCCCCCCCTCTCCCGGCATGACTCAATGCTCCCCGCACGTTGCACTCCAAATCACGCCGCACCAGTTCTCTCATACTTGGATGACTTCTCTCCCCCTCCCCCCCTCACCATATGCACCCGCATATTAGACCCATGTTTCAGGTTACCTATCACGTTTTAGCTCTCTAGGTCGATCGTTGATTGAACAATTTTGCCTTGTAATATAACTATGCAATGACCGTGTGCAGCTGAATGAGAGGTCTCGAAATTTATGACGTCATTAAATTCTGCATGCTTTGTCGCCTTCGCCTTGTTCAAATTTATCCCGGGAAAACACTGCTTCAATATGAAACATTAACGGTCGTGTGTTATAGCTTCCGCACACAACATTTTCAAAAATAAACCGAGCAAAAATTATTAATTTCAACATAATATTAGTATTGATATGAGCACTCGGCCGCGCATTCATAATCGAAAAACGGAGTTGAACATCGAGCATTAACAGAAGGACTGAGCGAAATATATAGAGAAATTAATATTATTATGTTCACTTTGGAAAAGTATTGTTGTTGTTTAAGGACGTTTAAGATACGACCAAAAGTGTCAAATTGTTTTAGGTTCCGCCGTGCAAAAATTCAAGGTACACAGAGATCCCTCAAAAGACTGCGGGATTCAAGCACTTCTCAACGAGGTGACTTACTATAAAAAGTTTTATGATTGGTTGAAGGCACATTCATTGCTGTCCTCCGTTTTGAACCGCGGTTTTATTTAAAAATAAAATTTTGTTTAAATGAGTCATTTAATGTAACCCAAACGACCCTCTACACGACAAAAAAGCCTACGCTCTCATTTCTTTAGTAAATGGCTTTAAGAAGTATTTTACATTAAGATTTTAACAAACAGGTCAATTGAAATATGCCCGTGAACAATCGGGTGGCAACAATGAAACTTATGAAGTATTCAGCAATATTCCAAGGCTGATCTGTAAATCTACGAAATCCAAAAGGAACAAAAAATGCGAATTAATAAAACACAAAAAAACGTTCTCTCTGTAAGCAAAAAGTGATTTGTTTGTGGTCATCGCTTGGGAGTTCTATTTAGATGTGTCAACATCGATTGGTCTGGCACTGAGTGGCCCTATGAAATCTTTAGTTCCGACGAAGTTATAATTACTAAAATCAAGAAAAAAATTTGTTTCTTCTGTCAAACCACACCTTGTTCAAGTCAGAAGGGTCAATAATGCCTTGACGTCCTGAAAACCTGCTTTGAAATATATTTTCGGAGTGTCGCCTGTTATCAAACCGACATATACGAAAAGACACTACTTCTTAAGAAGTGCGGCCAATGCGTTGATGGCCAGCGCACAGCCACACCATTTGGCCACACCTGGCCGCAGCATAGCCGCACTTGGCCACACCATATTTGCCTCGGCCAAGTGCGGCCAAGTGCGGCTGGTGCTGGCAGGGCTTACAGAAAAACGACATGCAACCTTCATTTAAACACTATATGTTAAAGTTATTTTCATGAATGAAGGCGAAATTTCGAGTTCTTCTTCACTTAACAGTTAGTTTATTTGAACTTTTATATCTATTTCGATTTTTGCATAAAAAGACGGTCTATACGTCTACAAACAAAGTTCACTAAATTGCAACAAATTTTTAAAGTGTTTGGGCTATTGATCTTTTCCAATTAATTTGCATGTCGAAACGAAAAAACACTGTCTTTAACATTTATTTTATTTTTTTAATTCTATTAAGGGTGCACTTAGTTAGCATAGGTATTGGATGCATGAGATAATGTCGGTTTGCGAGTTTTTGGCAAACATACGTAAATTGTGAAGAATATTATGATTTATCTAGCTTACTGTGATTCTGTAAATATTAGTAAATATCCTTCTACTGGAAGTCAAAAATAATGAAAATGCTATTAAATCATATTTTTTGCCAAAAACCTACACAATAATAGCGTTTTATGTTAAAAACCCACCGTTCTCCCAGTGGTTTTGCAGAAAGAAGAATAAGTAATGGGACAGTCATACCATACCCGAAGCGCTCCAAGCATTATTAGATGCGGGAAATCATTTAAGTCGTGTGTATGCTGGATTATATATTTTTGCCTCACAAGATGGCAATGCAAGCATGTTTATAAAATATTCAGTCGTTATCTTTTGATGCTCTTCATTCAACATTAGCTTGCCGTCATAACAGCCTCTTGTCGCTTTGACTAAGTCAAGAAGCATGCTGACGTTTGTCTCAGCATGGAAATATATGTGTATTGCCTGCATCCGTAGATCGTTTGCTTTTACGTAAATATATGCGACAAGATCTTGCAATTTAATTAATCCAAAGTGTTTAGCTACATCATGGGACGCAAAACGTATCTGCAAATGAAAGATGAGTAGTTTGGTAGTTACCTTATAAACATACATATTATCGGTATATACGCTGTCTATTCTAAAATAAAAATTAGACCACAGTGGTGAATGATGATGGGATAATTCATGACAGTTATTGGAGTCAACCTGAAAAACGTTTAAGAGGCTCGATAAATTTGAAGCCAGGACAGAAATATCAAGACTAGTGAACAGCCATCATTCAAAGTAGTTGAGCTTATAAATCCCGACAAAACCCCTGAGTGTTCCGCAGTTTGTATTGTTTGCTCGCCCAATCTACTGGAATCCACGAAATATGTCCATTTCTTGTAGAAGTCTGGGTACTGTAAAACGTATTTTAAATTATGCTATAGACGCTGCGCCAGATAGTTATCAGTCAGGTGAAGGTAATTATTTAAAAATCGACTAGCGAACATTCGTTTGCTTTCACTAAATTCAATTCACGCTCGCGTTTTTGTAGGGTTGTTGAAATAATGATTAAAAAGACATAGGAAGGTAGATAATTATGTCGTAATTCGGGCATTGAGTAGAAGAAGATTAAAAAAACAAAGTCCCAGTCCGTGTCAGGGGGAAGATGGACACCGAAAAAGATTAGTATATGCGCGTGGCTATGATCCATGGCAGTTGTGAGACCTGTATGAATATTTCCTGTGGGCATAGGACCGGTTTGCGTAGCTTTCCTGAAACTGCCTCTGTCGTAGGAAAATACGCTGTCCAAGCAATTTTTTACTGTTTAACAGAACCTCGTTAGTCAGTCGGACGTATACAGTGGTCAGGAGTCCGCAGTGTGCGTGAGGACAGAGTTATGAATGTTCCTCATTTTACCCTTTCCTTATTATGCTGGCATATGTTTTCTTATTCTCCTGAACAAACGCAGACTCCTGTGGCCAATATATTCTATCACATAGGAACAAGTACGGAATAAATACACGTATGGGTGGTCTGAGCTGATAGGTTGTTTTTTACCCTCTGCGTATGATGCGAAACTAGTGGAGAAGTTTACAAGGTTGTTGGCTATTGTAAAGTAAGTGGCCCTGTTTCCAGCTTTCAAACTAATATATTCTTCTAAAGCGTGTAACGTTGTAAAGCTATGGCTATTCCGTCAGCCCGTTTATGCGGATCGTTGATAAGCAGGACTTGTAAGCTCAAGGGACCCCTCGATACTAATTCCTTGCAGACATTCACCGCCATTCCTATGTCATTTGAATGGCGACAATTAAATCACTGTGGGGGCTTATCGTTTCCGCGACCGGTACGTTCGCCAAAACATATAAGACTGGAAAACAGGCGCAAACGTGAATGGCAAAATGCACTGCAGCAGTGCTAATAAATGACGTTGACTTGATGAGACTCATCCACACAAGAACAGTAGATGTGCTAACTCATGAAATGTAAACCAAAATTTCGAAATGTGTTCTCGTTTCGAAAAGATAAATTAAGAAGTGTTGTAAGATTAATCAAGATACAGCATAAATCTATAACGATCCGGTTATCTCAGGGTGTCGGTTTTCGGAAGGACTTATTTTCAGCTACATGCAAGATCTATACTCTGCAAAAAATGACTACTAAATGAGCATGCCATTTTCTCATTGATTTTCGATGCCCTTGAAAATTCAATTATATTTCATGGAAAACATGCATAAAAATATTCATTCTTTTACTTATTCGGTAGAACATGACGTCTTCTTCCAAATTCATACTCAAAAGAAGAGCATAATTCGGTTTTAAAAAACATTTCTAATTGTGAGATTTTTAATACCTTTAGATGGCCGTTCATGAAACGACATGTGTCTGTATTTACGAATGTGGCTAATAAAGTTAACAATGTTGCTCAAATCCACTGTTTAATTTTATGAACCTCATAAAGTGTCCTCTTAACACCGTAGAGAATTGCATGGTTTTCCGTACGCGGAAAATATACAGCTTGTAGTTTAAAACCCTGAATGCAAGTGTATCAGCAGGTCGGGTTCAAAATTATTCCGGAATCGGAAAAGTTTTTTAAAACCGAATTATACTCTTCTTTTGAGTATGAAATTGTAAGAAGACGTGATGTTTTACCAAATAAGTGAAAGAATGAATATTTTTATGCATGTTTTAATGAAATATAATTGAATTTCCAAGGGCATCGAAAATCAATGAGAAAATTGCATATTACTTTAATTATAATCTTTTTCAGAGTATAGATCTTGCATGCAGCCGAAAATAAATTCCTTCGAAAGTCGACACCCTGAAGTAACTGGATCGTTATAGATTTATGCTGCATCATGGTTAGTTTTACAACACACCCATTGTATATGCGTATCGACAGGTCGCGGGCGCTTAATGTCTTTTTCGCTTTTGTGGCCATTCCGTTGAAGTATTTCGTATAGTCAGTCAGCTGTGCTTTACGGCTCTCTGTGCGGCCATTCACCTTTTTCGCTTTCAGAATTTTGCCTGATCCGACGAAGTTGGCTTCAGTAGTGTAAAGTAAGCTGTCCAGTCCATGAAAACGATGCAAGTTCCCTTAGCTGGCTTACTATCAGAATATTTTTGTTTTGACGAAGCTGCGTTAAGGTATCTGTATGACTTCGTTGAAAATTACCGATGTTTGTGACCACTGTTCAGGTAATGATAACAGCATATGGCTAACGTGGACCAAAACCTTGAACATTCTCTGCCGAAACTGGCTGATTGATTTACGAGGTTCTCGGAGTGCGTTTCTAATTGAAACTGATTGGGGTTCCGGCCAGGACAGCAAAACAGGTGATTCCTTAAAGTGGAATATTTCGTAGAAGCCAATGAACCAATCATCTACGTTTTGCCATGGTCAATTAAACGCAATCTATAACTAATAAACTAAGGACAACAGACAACCTTCTGTGGGGCTTTGACCGCTTTGTCTTCCGGGACAGATGTGGTTATGTATCCCAAACTAAAGTAAACACACCCCAGTCCCCTGCAATATAAAGCCAGTAGCAATATTCTTGTTAAAATTGCGGCCGGAAAGCACACGCGCAATGAGATCAAAAAGTTGTTTTTGATAGAAAAGCTACTTGCAATGTGCGGTTGTAATTTGAGCCGTTGAGAAAAAGATGCCTTAACTTCTTAAAACATCCAATCGTTTATCCTAGGTTAAGGCTGTGAGACTTCGAATTCTCATAATGCGCTACCGTCATACACTAAGCACATTCGCTCGCTGAACAGCTGGGCACACGGATCGTCAACTTTCTTTCGCATACGTAAAAAACAGTAAAGCGGGTGTTGATTCTACCCATTTATTTGGTAAACAGCGATTTAAACTTAGTGCCAATGTAAGTGGAGCCTAATTTAACCATTTAACTAAACGAGTGTGAACCGGTGATTTATTTTGGAGAGGACTTGTTCATATATGTAGAGGACCCAATAAATGCTTAATAGTATTGCGAGCGTCAGACCTGCGCAAGTAACACTAAGCGTACACCTAGCAGCTGATTTTTGGGGGCCCAAATTAATATTTTGAAGATTCTGACTACACGGTCAACCATTTCGCCGAAATCGTTGAAATACAAAGCAGTGACATACGAACGTAATACAAGCTTAATGGTGCCGACTGAAAATGGAAGCACGCGAAGGATGCCCAGTGTCGGACAAGGCTGGATGGGCCAAGGTGGCCGAAGTGCACTACCGCCTATTTAAAGCAACCAAGGACAGCGGGATTTAATGGTACCAGGAAATTTCGAGATGCTCCATTTCGAATTTATTATGTTGTTTATTAGTCTACGCGCAGCATACTTTGCTGTTTTGCATTGATTTCTCTGTCGAAATTCAAACCTCTGTACCTTTCTCACTTGTTATTTGGTTATGCAACGACGGTCTGCAGTTGAGAAGTCGTCGCGAGATTTTCTGGTACCATTACGTGCCGCTGTCCTTGATTGCTTTAAAGTCATTTTGAGGAAATATCGCTTCAATTTTCTTAAACTACCGCCTATGTTTTGGGCTGAACTTAATGGGTTCAGCGAAAGCATGATAGACTATTCGATTCCCTATTGTCAATGTATATCGCATAAATAGTATCCTGAAAAACGTTCCTGTGAGCATGCAAAAATCATTTTTTTCAGCACGAAATCGACTTGTTTTACATAGATTGGTACTAGTCGCTCTGTTTCTAGTATTTAACCCGGCCTGTTGCATTAAAAATCGCAAAACTAGTGGAGCTGTTAGTTATATAATATTTTCCGCTTATTATCCGACCATGGCGGTGATCAAGGCGGTGTAAATATGCGTAAAATGACGCCTCTGGAATCCAACTCAAACGCAAACAATTATTTAACATTTTATTTAAAAACCGAAGTGCTGGGAGTTACAGGGCGATAAGTCAGTAAATTGAAATGTTTGAAGCGCCGCGTCCTCGGGGCCGTTTGGAGCAAAAAATATCGCCAAGTGGGGGGCAGGAGGCGCCAAGGGACGTAATTAATTTTCGAGCGGAAATCGTACTGAACAACGCATACTTCGATTAATATAGGAAGTTGTCATTAAAATGTTAACATGCCGCGATAACACATTTTATGCCCAACGGCTTATAAGATTGACAGCTATTGTGCGAACAAGCATTACTTTTGCAAAAGCGTAAAATATTTTAATAGTATAAATGATCAATTCGGTTTACTAGGCATTGTTTAGCTTCTGCCTTGAGTCCGCTTTACAATCGCGCTCTCCACAATAGCAGACACAAAGCCGTCATGGTAGGTGACGTCTCCATCTAAGAGAAACGGCATAAGGCTTTTTCTTTTCCTCCGCAATTTGCCTTTCTTCACGCAATTTCGCTTTACATGATAAAGTGATGCTGCTTACGGGGCATTTCCATGTTTAACACAATGGCTGCTGTGTCTGCATATATCGCTTTCTAATTAGCATATCACTTTTGTCTTATTTCATCTGCTTAACCGATGTTATCAGTATGCCAAGTAGTCTAGACGAATTTCTAATTTCGAATAATTAGGAATTGTTTTTGGTAGGTGGGTTAACAGAAAAAATGTCAAGCAATATTCCAGTATGATTTTTGCCTCGAAAAGATTAATTAAATATGGTTGCGACACCAATTGTCTTGCAACAAAAATCTCTAAAAATTCAGTTACACAGGATGGCGTACAAATTTCTTGCCGACGGTAAACAAAAAATACCCTCTGTAAAAATTACTTATTAAGCGGCATCTATTGTTCTTATTCATTTGTGATGCTCTTAAAACGTCGACTATATTTCATAAAAAACGCATGACAATATTCGTTCTCTTGTTCAGTCGGTAGAAAATTGTGTCTTTTTCCAATTGTCTGCTCGAAGCAAGCGTATAATTCGGTTTTAAAAAAGGTTCTTATTGTTAGATTTTTAATCCCGTGAAATGGCCATTCATAAAGCGTCACGTTTCTGAATATAGCAAAATGGCATGTATAATTAACAATATGCTTCATATTCACCGTTAGATTTTACAAATTCCATATAGTTCCCTCTTAATGCCGTAGAAATATTCATGGTTTCCCGTACGCGGAAGATACACGGCTTGTAGTTTGGTTCAGAATTTTTTGGGAATTGGAAAAAAATTTGAAAACAAATTTTCTCCTTCCTTCGAGTGCAAAAATGGAAGAAGACACAATTTTCTACTGAATAAGCAGGCGAATAAACATTTTAATACACTAAAGCGGCCCATTTTAAATCCATTCAGAAGGCACGGACTAGCATTTGTCAATGTTTGCCGCAAGCCTTCTCAGCAAGAACATGTAGGACTTTTACCTACATTTGCTACTTCTGCGATTGCATTATTTTACTGTAAAAAAAGCATTGAGGAGATGTTACCTTACCAAGCAGTCGGTTGAAAACGATCTCCCATTCCAAAAGAACATGAATTTTAAGCAAGCATGCACTGCAGAAAGTATACGAACCAACAAATTCCGCGACTGCTTATTAACTGCAATCGGTCGCTGCATAAAAGAGACAACGAAAGTAAATACTACCGTGCGTGACTGATTTCATGAAATGTTAGCCGAAATTCTGAAAGTCGTTTTTGAATAGGATGGATTACTTCGGTAGGGTTGTAATACTGCTTAGCATGCGGCATAATCCTATAGCATTTTGGACTTGTAAGGATGTCGGCTTTTGGATTCACTCCTATTTGACCTCCTGCAGAAACCACACTCGGTGCAAAATGACCACTTACGTAGCATGCATTTTTCTTATGCATTTTTGACGGTCTTACAAATCCAAATATATTTTGTAGAAAATGTGCATAAAAATAAGCTTTCTTTTACTCATTTGGTAAAGAATCATTTTTACCCGAACAAAGTGCATATTTCGGCTTTAAAAAAGTTTCTTATTATAAGATTTTTAAGGCCATGTGATATCAATGCAAACAGGACCGCGCATGTACGTCCACCATTGCTCCTCATGAAGTGTACAACCCGGATTGGATCCATTGCGAAGTCTTAACAACTCTATGTGGTAGCTTCTTAAAGGCATGGAGGAATATATGATTGTCCTTGCGCAGAAAGCACGCACGTTGTTGACTGAAATCGCTGAACACTGATGCAATGGCAGATAAGGCTTTTATGAAATCTAAATATACACTTTCTCCGTGCATAAAATGCAAAGACAATATTATTTCCTACCAAAGGAGTAAAAGAAAGCTTAGTTTTGTGCACGTTTTCTATAAAATATATTTGGATTTGTAGGACCATCGATATTATATAGGAAAAATCATGCTACGTAAGTAGTCATTTTGCACCGAGCAAGGTTTCTGCAGGAGGTCAAGTAGGAATTAATCCAAAAGCCGACATCCTGACGAGTTCGCAATGCTATAAGATTATGCCGCATACGAATCAGTATTACAGCCCTACCTAAGTAATCATTCCTAATCGAAAACGACTTTCAGAATTTTGGCCAACATTTCATGAGATCGGTCACGCACTGTAAATAGTCTTAGGCCGGAGAGGGCACATGTGACTGTCGCGGCAAAACCCGCGCGTAGGCGTACAACCACATCCCCAATCAACAACCTTCACTGATCAGCACATAATACAACAAACAAAAGGTCGGCAGTGCATTGCGGATCTCACGGGGTGGTGATCAATCTACAATTTTACGTTTGTAATTGAGAATAATAGCATTAGTCATGTGCAAGAATATGACAGTTAAGGCATTTCCTCGAGAAGTTCCTATTAAATTAAATCGTGCATTATGTTGGGGATGGAGGTGGAGGTCGCCATGCTATCAGACCTTGATGCATTATCTTCTTAATTAGGTGCGAGACCCTCATGTATGGTGGCTGAGATCTTCCTCGATCCTGCGAGCTGGCTGTTGACAATAACCAACGTTGTGTTAGGGGATACATACTACACGTAATACACAGAACGCCCATCTCACCTGTTAGGAACTCATGCAGCGCTCTTTGTACATAGTCGTGCTATCTTGAAAACGTGACAGACTATTACCATTAAACATTATGAACAAGGCCAGCGGCTTTCTTATTAGATGGATCAGCCCAGGGTTACTCGCAAGATAAACACTATTTCGAGGGCCATAAGCAGTCTACTGCTAACCTGCACCTGCTGGATCTAGTGGGGTTAAGATGCGTCATACGCCGTAGCAGGCGCATATTTTGAAATACTAGACAGATTTTCTTGGTGTGTGAACCGATTTGTATTTGTTCAAGAAATTATCGGTCATGAAGCCCGGAGTAAGTCCTATTTATTATGTAAGAACGACCATAATGTAAGCAACGACGTCCCGTGCAAGTTAACGTATACAGCAAAGTTCAGCTACGCAAACTACATCCCGTCTTCTCTCAGATAGTTGATGAGTGTTGCTTTTGATTTCGAAATTTAAATCTCAACTCCAGCAGTAAAAATTTGTTAACAAGAAACGATAGAACTGCGATTGCATATAAAGGCTTTTGCTCATCTAAAGCTCAAGTGATGCCTTTTGCCAAAACACGTCATTTTCACAAAACTCCAAGTTTTCTGATGCCGACACGCATCATGCTGTATTGTTTTGTGCTGTAGTAACATAACCTATTGTGCTTTACAGTATTATTGTCATATATAGCCCGCGTTTGCATGATTTAATGATACAATGTTGGTTGGGTTGTACCATGTTCCTTTTTGTTGGCTACGATGCCGCTCACTTGTCTTCGTACGCACGTACAATATAATAACATGCTTTAATGGATACAGGTAATCTGGCATGTCATTTTGTTGCACTTCTAAACGCAAAACCTTATAAACAGCTCTTAAAAGACGCATTCGGAGTGTTCTTTTACGAAGCCGCCTATCCAATTCTACAGCATTAATGCGTTGTCTTATTTGTAAATGCAAATGCCTTCATTTTCTGTAAAACAACATTAAAATAAATGCATTGGTATTATTTTATTGAGCGAATTAAATTATTCGAGTCTTTAATTCTTGTACAGAATGGCTTTGCAAACAAATTTAGGAAAAGCTCCGCGGCACTATATATAAATCCTTTATTCCAATCAGGACTGTTAATGAATAACAGCGTATTAGCCTTCGCATCGTCCAGAGAAAAGCCAGGATTTTCAACATTGCGGAAAGTTATGTTTGTTGCACGCATGCTCCATTCGTCAATCAGTCCGTAAACGATGGCATCTACTCCGCGCAGGTAAAGCGATTTTTGTATTTCGTTCCCCATGCTGCTGGAAATTAATGTCTGTAGGCAAAGAACATGTTATAAATAGATGAAAATTTTGCATGGGTTATTACAGTTAGTGATCCGACTCACAAAATATGTCGATATTTACAAATGATTACCATGTACTCGCAAGCCGACACTAGATCATGAGTCTAATGTCTACGCTAATTAAGTACCAGTTTAAAAGAATTAAACGTATAAAAAAATATTAAAGTTAGTGTTGCGTTGATTAGAACTGCTGATTAATTTTTAAGATCGCAATATCCCGAAAACGTCCGGAATGGCCCTAATTTAGTAAACTTTGTTATAAGATGTATAGAATGTATTCTCATGTCGAAGGCGTAATAAATATGAAAGTGGAAAAAAAACGTTTAATAATAGTGCTTCCGTGAGGTTTTTATCTAAATGGCATTTAATAATTAGTGTGATTTCATATATGAAGATTTGTCTACTGCCTACATTTTGAGTGCAGATTCCAAAACAGTTTTCCACGGATCCGTGTTATACCTGACTCGTTTGAGTTAAATAAGATGGGGTTTAAGAATATAAACTGGACTGTGCTCGATTTTACCGATAAGGACTGCGCAGGAATAGGCTTTTTCATAAGGTGACATGCTATGTGGCCGGTTGATGCCTAATTAATTAAAATATTATTGTCAGGCCTGATCGTTAACATACCATTTTGTGCTTATAGAGAAAATGTTTTCCCTTTAAATTAATTTACACATTTTGTTCGTTTGGGATTATGTGAAATTTCAGATAGGCCTCGAAATATTGATGAATACTTCATGATTTTCAGTGTTTCCACCAAATCATCCATAAAGACAAATCCTAGACTACCTGTCTGTTGAGCAGTTTAAGGTAGCATTATTCTTGAAGGCATTTACCGAATAAGTGAATGTTCCGGTACTCCTTTTTACAAAGATCGTCCTTTGAGTCACACGTGAAGACTCAATCAAACAACAAACTTCATTGTCAAGAAAACAAGGCTTTTCATAACGAAAGTCAGCAACAAATATGTATTCGATCAATAAAAAAAATTGTTTTTGATAAGTAACCTCTTTAGGAAGTGCTTCCTTCCTGCAAACTTTGACATATTTGGTCGTTTCTCTCACGCTCCTAACCACTACTAATATTTCTCTACTGTAAACGTAAGAATATGCCTTCCTATATGCATTGAAGGCATTAATAGTGTTCGACTTGCTTTTGAACTCCGTTCTTCGTTTATGAATTCATGGCAGAGGGCCCCTATAAATACTGCTATTTTACTGAAATTATTAATTCATTGCATGTCCGATGTCTAAATAAATTATGCACAGAAACTGAGCTACATGACACGTAGTGTTTCGTATGCTCAATGCTGGAAATGACCATTCAATGTTGGTGATTTATGCGACATTGGGTAGAATTTTCCAGACAGCAAGACAATGTTGGGCCATTTTAACGAAGCAATGCCTATTATTGTGCTTTCGGCATAAAATTTTACGGATCCGCTAATTTGACATTTAAAAATTGATAAAACCTCTGGTTTCCATAGAATTACCTTTGCGTTAGTAGGCTGATTACCACAGTTAACGTGGGACATAAAATAAATTTTCATGTTTGGATAAATCTGTTTGTTAAAATTCTCGTAGGTGAACTATTATCCTGTCAATGAAAAAGTTGCTCAAATGCGTAACCAGAGTCTAGGATATCTATTAGCATAAGATATTGCTTAAATATAGTTCAGCGTCCATTTTCGCTAAAATTTATGAATATTTGACTTGAACATAATTACATAAACCCGATTTCGCTACAAGAAAAGGACTTTTTATTGAAAGATGTGGACTAGCAAACAAAATGCGTAACGTCAAAGACGTCACAAAATTCTCTCAGTGGTTTCCGTTATCAGATTTCCTGAGGTAGGTCAAGTACTGTATATGCACTCTATTATGATCCGTATCGTTAGACAACATTTTCAATTTTTTGCATTGTGAGTAGGTTTCCGGATATTTTTATTCGATTTTCGTGGTTTGTATGTCTAAGAATTTATGGTTCTCAATTTGCCATAAGTTGCCAATTATAGCAGCCTAGATAATTAGGGTTTTACTACCCTCTTCTACCACTGTCATTGGCAATGGGTTAAAATGAGAATTCGGGAGGTTAGGCCATTGAACCTTTTGTCCTATGAAACACTTCATTTACTTCCAAATTGTCTCTTTGAACTCGCCTCGGCATCGTTCACCTCGTTTTAAGAAAATTTAAAATGGGCCTTGTCACTAGTATTTAGAAAATATGAAAGTCCTGTCTGCCGTCATTCGCAATGAATCTGCTTTCCATAATAGCTGTTGGCGAAACATTCTGCGTCACTTCTTAAACGGCCCTGTTCAAAATTATAACGTAATTTTTTCGTTTTAGTAGGCCGAGACCATCAGCATTAACAAATTAAAAGAATGTAAATTCGAAGACATGCCACTCTGTTGATCACTTTGCTGTACAGTGCTACAGTGCGCAGAATGACGGTACTTTAAGTAAAAGCAAAACTTACTAAACGCGTTGCAGTTATTTGAACAGTTAAAAACTTCACGCAGTAACGAAATTTGTATTCCGTATTGGAAAATCTAATGAGATTGCAGCCGGTGACTGACGCGATTTTGATGTCGATGAGCCATAGACCATATGAGAATCCATGCACCCAAAATGTGTGCAAATGCCTCGCCTTCCATTGTAAAAGACCTCGAATTGCCTCATTGAGGTCTGTTTTAACTTTTAGAAGCGGACATGCATGTTCCCACAGGGATACTAGACAACGGTAGAGGGGAAAGTTTTATTTGGGTCAACCGAACCGTAAATTTAAAAACTGCGCTAAGTAAAGATTAATATTCTTTTAAGTAAAGATTACTCCCAAATTCGTCCGTTGTTTCTATTCTGAACTTATATCTGGCTGATTTCTAGGACATTTGGATGCACACGCTTGCTAAACTCTCCATTATTCTAAACAGTATTTTTTTACAGGTGCTGGACCTCCTTACGACGGAATGGTAGTAAATATGATCTGCATTCTACTCGGAAATTTCCTCAATGTCGCTTATTTTTCATTTTCTGTGAAATTTTTTGTATGACTCTAATCAATTCCTATCATGCAAATCTAGCACTATATCCCTATACAAGGCCAAGATCTTGCTAAGTCCGCAAGTTCAAAAACCATTCCCGACGATCCACCGTGTGCTTCACACCAGAGCCGACCCAGAGGCCGTAACCCTTGCAATGATTGTTCGCTCTCCCGGGTTGCCTCAGTTGACATTACATAGTTCATCTGTTGTTCTTTCAAAAGCAACTGCTTAACACCGTGGCATGATCCTGCGTCCAGGCGTGCCAATTTGTCCCCTGTGCACGAACTTGCTAATGAGTGCGCAGCATAGTAACGTTCGGCACACTCAGATAGGGGTAAGTGTCAAGTAAAGGATTAGGTTTAACGAAAATTTGAACGTTGACGGTAATGTTGGTCAGGATAAAGTTTATATCTGAAATAGGGGGCAGTTTAGCTGTAAATAATGTTTAGAGTAGGGCTGGTCACGATTAGGAAAACAGTTTAGTTTTACATTAGGATTACTGTTAGAGCTAGACCATGGGAGTAATTTGCCATTTTAATAATTATGCTAAGAACTGCCTTTATAACTCAAGCGGGGTATTCTCGTTTCCATTTTCTGTTTAGATGTCCAAACAAGTTAGCCTCGCCCCTCATTGTTTTAGCATTCGTTTAGGCGAAATAATTGCCTCAGACGAGGTGGTTTTGTACCACATGGGTTGATCTTCGCACCAAATAATTTATGACTGTATCCAATTTGGCATTCTTGGGATTGCAAGACGTTCAAATTGAAAATGATCAACAACATTTGTCAAGCGAAAATAAGAGTTCATTCATAAAATAACGCATCGGCTTCGTTTCGTCCAACAAAGTAAATTACATTGTTTAAACCCTGACCTGTTCTCTGACAGTTGTTTTAACCTCTGTCTTATGTACCGATTCTAATCAGGTTTACAAACCACTTCGCGATATTTCCTGCTTTCGATCTGATTACTAGCAGAATAATTGGGAGAGGGTTTTTCTACACAAATAAACGCCCTCCAGTCAAGGTAATCATCCCACTTAAAATTAAAAGGCAATCAGAAACGAATCACATGAATATTTTGTCAACGTACACGGGCAGGCGTAGGAATATGGGAGGCACAGGATTAAGCTGATGATGGAGACGTCCATGTTGTAAACGCGCAGGTTTCAGTGTTGACAGAGAGAGGTCGTCGTGATATGCATTTGTTTTATATGGCACAATCACACCTAGTGTCCAAAAACGTTTTTTTTTATCCACTACATTCATGCAGCAAATGAGCTAACAGCGCACTTGTTGCTGTCAGACATGATGAAATTACAGCGCTGAAACCTCTGATGTTAGCCTTGCACCCGCACGTCTTTCTATTGTCTGCATTGATCAAGATACTTCAGTCTATTCGTCGATAACACACAAAGCAGAGTTTAGCAATAATGTTTCAGAAACCATGCGTACGGTAGGGGCAATGAGATTGCGTTCGGCATTGTATGCTGGGGTTTTTAAACGAACAGTTCACTGATAACTAAGCTGACTCATATTTTATTTAGCCTAAAATGATAATTGTCATATTAAATACAAGATTAATGAGATCTCTGAATATATGTGCGGGACGTAAATCAGATGAGCAATTAAAAACACATTTCGTGGCGTTGGAAGTTGATTGGGATTTTGCAAGATTTGAAGTATTTCGAGGACCCCATGTGCCGTCCTGGTAACGACTGCCGACCATAAAAGAGATCTGTAGTAAGGAGAATATTGCAGAGTCCACTCCGTTCCATGGGATAGGGGCTTTCGGCGAGAGAAGGAGTAGGGTGTGAAAGGGTGTTTGCCACAGCGCAGGGAATGAAGGATTTGCGTGACGTACTACAGAGTGAATAGCTTTCCGCTCGGTATGAGTTCAGGCAAAGAGGTTAAGACCACGAAAGATGATTGCATTCTGGCAGTCACATTATAATCATAGTTTACCGTCTGTTATTATCAGTTGTTTATTATCTTGTCCCTCCCGCCTGTAGGTATTATTCTCTACATACCCAGAAGCCACTAATGACGGTTTTTACACATGACACTTCGATTCCGTTGAGTTTTGTATAATCTGGTATTGAATATGGCTTGCAATAAAACAGATTTAGACAATCTTCTGATATAATCTTGTAGGTGAGTGTACTACTGTTGATTTCACTTTAGCTTTGCGTTTGTTGACGTAATATTGCGCGCAAACCATTTCACCTACCATTTCAAAATAGAGTCAGATGAATATAAAGGTGTATATTTATATATGCAGCATGACATTCCTGACAAATGCAAAGGAGACTAGAATGCATTTTTAAGTTTGCAAAAGCCAAGAGCCAACCATACCTAATCCCTTGGATTTGGATACGCAACCCGCTGTTTAGAAATCCAACATCCATCATATAAGCCCCTGACCCGTTTTCCTGTCGTCAGCAACGTAGTTCGCTAACAATGGTGGAGTATTACTCACCGATGGTGCTACGCGACCTACTCGCCCCCTTCATGAAACTCAGGTTTGTAATGCGTTTATTGGTCTGATTTCGGAATTCGTTCCCCTAATTAGGCTTTGTGGTTCAATTCAGAGTTTTGCAAGCAGTTGTTTAACGACTACTAAAATAGACAGCTGGAACCTGCCCAGACGACATAGGAGGCTGGAATGACCAACCCAGGCTTGTTAGTCTTCGTCAGCCAAACTTTATAAAACTCATTTTTTGTGGCACCTATGCCTCGATTCCACGTTCTTTGATCATCGAACATTATTAAGCCCAGATCTCTAAGAATTAAATGACGAAGTCGTTGTCCAGTTTGTCTTGTCTTTGTCGGCGTGGACATATTTTCCTATGCTACCAGCCCCAATGCGACTAGCGATAAGACCTATAGATAGAGCACTAGGACCCAGCGGAACATGCATCCTGTAAATCAATCGATGACCTCCCCTCTATTATACACGCATGCGGGAGGTTGCATAACTCATGATATATATTGACACATTCAGGTGATCACTCGCAAACAGACTCTAATACCTGGACTCGATAGCTGCATTAATAAAAAAAACACTTTAATAGAACTAAAAAACAAAAGAAATGTTAAGACTAATATCGTATTCTTTAGAAATACCAAATCATTTTAAAAAGCTGGAAATCGCTGAAACATCCTAAATGGATAAAATTTAGTTTTATATGTATACGTTCATGCAAACCACTTCGTAACTAGGGCATTGAATATACAAACATCTCAAAATAGCTTTAAGTCAGTTTGCATCATGATATCTCTTATGAAGTAGTGTAATTTAAATTAGGACGATCTGCCAACAGCCTACATTCTGATTGCATTCCTAGGTTTCTTTGCTTGATTTTGTCATTGCAGATACCATAGGAACAAAGGTATTCATAAGGGCACATCCAGCGGAGAGGGTAAGATAAATTTTTTTAATTGACAGGTGTAATATAAACATCATATTTGGACATTTCTCTGGCAAATCGATTTGCACCTGTTCTTCACCGGACTGGGGTGAGTTTCAGATTGGCTTTAAAATTCTTTTCAATATATCTTAATTTTCAGTGTTTTCGATGGACTGCTCACAAAGACAGATAATTCATTATGCGCTTGTTAAAACCGTTAAAATAAGCTATGGTATGTAAGCATTTATCAAACCTTGCATGCTTAGGCATTTCGTTTCATGTAGATGATCGTTTGGGTCACATATAATACTCGCTTAAACATGAAGATTTATCGTCGAATACGATTTACATCAACAGCAAAAGCAAAAAACAAATAATATTTCAATCAGCTAGAAATTGTCTCATCAGTCCTCATTTTAAGGAGGGTGTCAATACCGAATTCTCTTGACGAACGTCTTGGTCAACTGCGCGGTTGCACGGTGAACTCAAACAAAATATAATTTGTTGGCCGTTTTTTCATGCCGATAACAAATGCTTATATTTTTCTACCTCATGCGTTACACATTACACAGCGTCCATTTTTACGGTATATTTTCACTCTTACGATACCTTCTGTGATTAAAAGTGCACGAAGTACACTGCTGCAAATCGGCGATTACTTGTAAATAATCACTTTCGTGTTAAACCCTAGTGTTTTCTAAATGGCAAAGCACTGTTTATCCATTTAACTTAATAATACCCTGTGTAGGTTAGTACTGTAATCTAGAACCCGAATGCACACGGATTCGCCAATGTGATTTCTAAAAATCGACAAGGCAAAATGATTCCTACGGTTAACGTCGGCCAAAAGTCAATGTTCCTGTGACAAGCTCTGTTTATTAAAATGTCTGAAAATTAAATAATCCACTATCAAACACGGCGCTTAGATACCAAACCAAAGTCCAGCACAGGCATTAGCATATGTAATTGTCCTTATATATCGCAAGGTCCATATTCGCTCACATTTATGAGCACTTTGCATAAGAAGCTAGTAGACGCATTCGCAGTACATAGAAAGCTCATTTCATTGATCAGATTTGGTAAACAAGCAAAATAGGAATGCTTAAAACGCGCGAAAATTTCCACATCATTTTCTAACAGCGGGTTTTATGAGATAGGTCACTCAGGACATATATTAAAAAATGGACAACCATAAACAGATTTACTGGTTTCGGATGCAAAATAATCTCTAAAATGTGACCGAGATCAGCAACAGTCGACTCTCATCCACTTATGATAGCAAAGGGCTATGCGCAGCGTACGCGGATAGGTTTATGCAGTACCTTTCAAGCTGTTTGCTTTCATTTACGAAAATGTAATATCTAATTATCAATTGGAAAAGGAAACGCGAATATGAGCTCCTTATGGACACAGGTGGCTCACAAATGCAGTTTATCAGATTGGTCATAAGCACTTCCTTGATACGCAATTCATGGATTTCTCAAAGTCTGCTAGTCTCGGCTGCTGAAGATCAGCTAATTATTCAGTCGAGGAATGCTTGCTCTAGAACGTCAGCTGGTTAATCTTTACCCATTTATGTTTGAACAAATACCCGTTAGGGAAAATTGAAGTGATCTGTTCTTTGGATTGTTTTAAAGTTGCGAAAATTTCCATGAAGTAATACAGAAAAGCATTTGTCGAGCGTACGCGTTATTTTGGTGCATTGCCATCCGGACATTACATGTACAGTAGATTTGCTAACCCATGAAATGTCAACCAAAATTTCGAAATGCGTTCTCGTTTCGAAAAAATAAATTAAGTAGTGTTGTAAATCTAATCATGATGCAGCATAATTCTATAATGATCCAGCTACCACAGGGTGTCGGATTACGAAAGAACTTATTATTGGCTGCATGCAAGATCTATACTCTGCAAAAAATGACTGCTAATTTAGCATGCAGTTTTCTCATTGATTTTCGATGCCCTTGAAAATTGAACTGTATTTCATGAAAACCATGCATAAAAATATTCATTCTTTCACTTATTTGATAGAAAATCACGTTTTCATCCGAGTTCATACTTAATAGAAGAGTATAATTCGGTTTTAAAAAAGTTTCCAATTGTGAGATATTTTAACACCGTTAAATGGCCGTTCATGAAACGTCATGTATCTGCATTTACGAATGTGGCTTGTAAAGTTAACAATATTGCTCAAATTCACTGTTTAATTATGTGAACCTTATATGGTCTCCTCTTAACACCGTAGAGAAATGCATGGTTTTCCCTACACGGAAAATATACAACTTGTAGTTTTGAAAACCTGAATGCAAGTGTAACAGCAGGTCGGGTTCAAAATTATTCGGAAATTAGAAAAGTTGTTTAAAACCGAATTATGCTCTTCTTTTGAGTATGACCTTGGATGAAAACGTGATTTTCTACCGAATAAGTGAAAGAGTGAATATTTTTATGCATGTTTTCCATGAAATATAATTGAATTTTCAAGGGCATCGAAAATCAATGAGAAAATTGCATGCTACATTAGTAGTCATTTTTTGCAGAGTATAGATCTTGCATGCAGCCAATAATAAGTTCTTTCGTAAGCCGACACCTTGTGGTAGCTGGATCATTATAGAACTATGCTGCATCACGATTAGTTTTACAGCACTACTTAATTTATCTTTTCGAAACGAGAACGCATTTAGAAATTTTGGTTGACATTTCATGGGTTAGCACATCTTCTGTATATGGGAGCAAAGTCAAGATGAAAACGCTTGATTGATGAGAGAAATCGTGTACGGTTCGCCCTTTACCGTGAGTGGGCTCTGTACATAGGGGGAGAGAAGGTAGTAGTGGCCGTGTCATAAGGGGGCAAAAAGGGAACTGGCGGTGGTGGACATACATGAAGTTAGTCGATCTTAGAGCCCGGTAGACGCGGCGCGTACAAGACGTAATTCAGGACTCTTAAAACCTGCTTTAGTAGCCTGATCTCATTAGCTTCTGTCGTTGCCAGCGAGCGCTGACCCAGTCGCTTGCGATAGTAGGTAAGATCTGAGAAATCGCACGAAACGCTTCGTTGGGGTCCACACGATATCTCGAATCAACTGTGTGTTCGAGAATGGAAATGTATATGCTCTTGATTTTGCCCTTCCTCGGCCATGGCTGCAGATGTTCTCATATTCTTGTGGAAAGCCGACAACTCGTACGATCAATATAGCGTCAACCATAGGATTATCAAATCGATTACTATCCGCGGTGTCTTTCTGAAATTAATGTAATTCTGTTTCCGACTACATTAATGCTTGGCAGTTTTTGCTTATTGCGCAAATTTTCACCAAATTTCCTCCTCCCGCCAAATTCATTCTAGTTATTTTCAGTGATCGCAGAATCTGGGGTCGGACATGCAGGCTGCTGACGGCTATTAAAGGAGAACTGGCCCTTCCAATTTTCCATCTACTCGACAGTAATGTTATTCTGTATATATTACTTGCTGTCATGTGGATGCTGCTGAGGCCCGAGATTGAACTCCAAGGCACATGGGGAAAAAATGCCCCTTACCTCGTTCGGTGAGCGCTTATCTACTAAAACCGTATATGCATATACTTCTTTTCTCAAATCTCGACGTTTTTTTCAGTACACATCTTCCAGCTTCACATTAATCAGCGATGGTCGCCTAGTGATTGCCAATAGCATGATTATACTGATGAAACGGTTGCATTTAATCACCGAAAATACGTAGGCTGCTTGTTGCCTCGACCAACTTAATGGAATATTATAACAATTATTTTTTTGACGACGGCGGACACTTTGGCTGACCGCATTATTAATTTATTACCCTCTCCTTTTTTCTAAAACTGTATTGCTGAGATGATTCCCTTTGAACTGACCTTCATCACACCGCCTGAAGTCCGTCTAACCGAAATGTGCAAACTGAGATCAGACACGTCTTCATCACAGCCGCCCATCCTTATGTCGACTTTGCGCACTTTTAGCATTGCGACACTTACATCTCCGTCTCGCCAGCATCCTAACCGTTTGACACAGAGGGGCCGTGCTGTTTAACAAACAGACGTTGTCCTCACTTACCTGTCCACAATTGGTGTTACTGAAAGTACTCCACTTAGTTGATCGTGCAATCAATAAATAAAATAAACCAAAAATAGTGGGGAGGTAAAGGCCTCGCGTGAAGGATATTTTGATTTTAAGTTTTAAGTATGCGGTCGTCAACAATTTTTACTGGCTGCGGTGTGTTTTGACGAGATATGAAGTTTTTTACATTGATATGCTATAAAGTAGATATTCCTAAATCAAAACCATTCCGACTAATCACCCTAAACGATACAGGACATCAGCATATTTTACTGTGACCCGGTGGGGGTCTAGACGGTAATAATAAACATTTTAAAGATAGTGAGAAAGCTTGTTAGTAGGCGGATCATACATTTATTTACAGAACCTATTTGGCTTAACAGGTGTACCCAAAGTGATTCGAAGGATCAAGTTAGGGTAGCCGTTATCATAAGCAAGCAAACAGCTCCTATAAGACGTCTGATACGAACGTGCATCATAGAATCCGTGAATCGACAAAGCACGAACGAAATGCATTAGTAAGCGGATACAAAAATTGTTAGAGAAGTACATGATTTACGATCACTATAATACTTTTAAGGAAAATGAGTATTGTTTTGTACTAGTTGGAATTTTTGCGACCCTAGGTACAAAAACGGCATTCCGAAAGTCGTTGCTGACATTGTCCGGCTGATGCACCACAGGATGGTGATAGCAGGCACGGCGTTTGAGTTCGTTCACAGGAGAAGTAAACTTTCAATTCGTCTGACTGTCTCAGTCCTCCTTCTCCACTCGAGCCGGTGTCCAGAGAGAGTCAAGGGAACCAGAATGGCCGGGAAGGCCACAGGTGGATACCGAGGCCGAACCCGTAACTTGCGACTTCACTCCACACCCTCTAGTTCACATATCAAATGACAAGGATTTTGACCAACAGAAATGGAGGAATGGCAGAGGTCCCAAAGAACGCAGCCTCCCCTTGCATCTGGCAGCGCATCCAGAAATGCTGACCTTTGTTATGATGCGTATTCCGATAAGCCTGTCGTTATCCGACTGGATACTCGTGTTGGTCTAGTGCATCATCCGCGTGGCCCGAACTGGAGACATAAGTTGACATATAAAGGTTCCTCTTGCCTGTCAAGTTTGAATATCACCCCAAAGCATCAACGTCATTCACATGTGCTTGAGGCACTGTTTTATCCGAGTTTCCCAACCAACTTGCGAGAAAAATACAGCAGCCAAAGTCGTTCTTCGGAGGGAACACTATTTTCTGCTTCAGAGAAGAACGAATTCCGCGCGCGGATGGCAAAGAAAGCTGACAGTTAGATCTGACAAAATTATTAAATTCATCTGTTCACCTTGGAGTTAACAGTCCATACACAAACTCAGCGTTTCTGAATTGCTTTGCATACGTTTCTTCTATACATTTGAGAATACAAGTCGACATATACTTTAAGCTGCCGTTTCACGGTAGCTACCGATATTTACTTTCTTGAGGATCAATGGAGCTGCACAGCAAAGTGTCCGAAGGCGACTTCGATTCGCCACTGTTATTGGCTATCATGCTTTGTGCTGTCTGCTTATTCACTCCATGCCTTGGGCAGAAATGTTACCGAGTCACTTTCGGAGTATTTTGCCTGTGCGCGCCTTATTATGCGTCCTAAAGTTCCCACCAACCATAAATATGCATTCTTGGAGTGGTATCAATAATAAGAGCGAAAATTATTTTGTCAACCTCCGAAAGTTAAGTGCCTTTGGAGTTTATTTCGCACACTGAAAATAACGCATGTTTGCTTCGCAAGCCTGCTCAACATGTTAGGTGATCATTCCGTCTACTGCTGTTTGTATACATAGGTAGACTTTGTATGCCTTACTAACGATAGTGCTTTGGGATGAGTAAGCAATGATTCTTAACTTGAATTACAGTGCGTGACCTACCTCATGAAATGTTGGCCAAAATTCTGCAATTCGTTTTCGTTTAGGAAGGATTACTTAAGTGGTGTCGTTATACTGATTATCATACGGCAGAGCACTATGACATTTCTTTTTGACCTGCTATAGAAACCGCAGTTGGTAAAAAATGGCTATTAAAGTAGCATTCATTTTTCCAATTGACTTTTGATAGCCTTATACACTCAAATATATTTTACAAAAAAGATGCATACAAACATGCTTCCGTTTGCTCATTCGGTAGGAAATAATAGTTTCTTCATTTTGTATGCCCGAAAAAAAGTATTTTAAAAACGTTTCCCAATTCCCGAATAATTTTCAACCTGCTCTGCTACTGCATCATAGTTTAGCGGCATAACCCTATGACTTTTCGGACTCGCCAGGATGTCGGCATTTGAATGCACTTCCTTTTGACTCCCGTAGAAACCATACTCGGTAAAAAAATTACTACTTAATTAGCATGCATTTTTCCTATGGAATTTCGATAGTTCTATAAATTCAAATATATTTCACAAGAAAAAGACATAAAACATATTTTCTGTTGCTCATTTGACAGGAAATCAGATTGTGTTCAAATTATATGCCCGAAGAATGAGCATATTTGTCTTCATGGTGACAGTGCCTAGCTTTACCTCGTTTACATTGTATTGAAAAACCTCACGTATTTTGTTATTTTTCGTAACTGTATTAGTAGCAGGAAATGACGTGGCGTGGTTTTTTGAGTATGATCAATGTTGATGACACGAATGAGCACTTCGCAGGCTACCAGACATAAAGTTAGTGGATAAAAAAATGACCATATAAGTTAAACACAAACATTGAGTTTTAAATGAGAATTGATTTTTCTTTGGCGAATGCAAAACACACTCACCACTCTAGGTTATGTTCTTGTACGAGCCTTTGACATTCGATATGAAATTCGACTTCAATATATAACGTTTAATAGAAAGTCATTCAACCTGAAAAAATCGGTTTTCGCATCATGGGACTTAAGACTAACAAATACTCAGAGAAATGCAGAAATAACACTGTTAATAAAAATTACTTTGCAGGACCTCACACCATTAATCAAAATCAGTTATTTGTTAAAGAATTGTCATTGGTTTTTTAAATTAACGCTATCATTTCAGTTTCCGTGAGGATTTGCACAACTCGGTAGAAACTCAGACAACTTATGCTTTTTCCTGCATTTCACAGTTTACTGTATGTCCTTCTGTCCCATCGGTTAAGCCCCCATTATTATTATTATTATTATTATTATTATTTCCATATGATACGATTCACAGTCTACCGACAGTGAAATGCGGTCATTCCCCCTACCATTGCCTGCTACTTTCTAAATAAAATTTTCGTGAAACACGTCCGGCGGGCAAAACAACGTCAGACTTCGGGATTGCCATCAAGTTTGCTAGTGAGCCTTCTACAGCGGGCTACGCGGGAATCGCAGTAGACAAACGCAGTGGTAGAACGGTGCACGGCAGGCGCTATTAAGCCGCACAGGCATAACAAAGGCCATACTCAGGGGGTGTAGTGGCACGACTAGGCGTCCTCCCATGCCGTGCCAGTCAAGTGTGCCGATGCCGCCTTCGGTCTGATTGGCATGACACCGGACCCCGGAGGGTGAGAGGGTGAGGGTTTTGTTATCTGACATTCTATATGGTACTTATCGCACAGGATATTTGGCTGCATTAAAAAAGTGCTTACCTTGAAACTGTGACATAATTCGTGATTTATATGTTTGCTCGTCTGTATCTTACGCGTTTACTTATTTCGAGCATGCAATGAAACAACATGGGTCGTACATGCGCACTGTAATCGGAAAGCCCGTGTATCCCCAGAGGCAGGCCACGAGTTGAAGTGCCTCAATTTAATAAATTATTCGTAAACAATCAACACACATGATTTTGATGTTTCTAACGAATGTGATCCCCTTAACGCACCACCCAGTTTCCAAAACTCGACAGACAAATGAGAAGAAAGGTCCCTAGCTTGACATCTGGCATATTATCAGGGGACTTTGGTTTTCGAAACTTGGTGTTATCGTATTCTGTAGCAGCAGAATATTCGCTTGAAGTTCAGCAGTGTTAAGACCTGGGGCCCTGGGCTTCGTCAATTTCCCATATTAGATCGCTTCCATGTTGTAGGCGCTGAGGTTCAATGTTCGGAAGATAATAACCTAGTCTAGTTGGTCTGCAGTTGACATCGGCGACAACAATGGGAGGAATACTTTTTAATAAAGAACTGTCTTTTATATGAATTTGAAAACTAATGGTCATAAATACCCAGCATTATTCTTTAAAAGTGTCCCCGCGTGAGATTGATGGAAGAATGTTTAACTACATTTAACGTTGCGCACTCTGCTTGTTCGTCAGGTCTCTCCAAGGTGATATACTTTTTTGTGTCTACGTAATTGTGACATTCAAATGTTGGCAAATTGGAGCCAAAAAGGACGTTGCGATTTATTTGGGTAACTGTTATGCTAATGCTTGTTCTTAACTTTGGCTGCGCATTTAAGTGTCAGTTTCTTCGATACGATGTAGTTAGCATTTGTGTTTTACTTAACGGAGGTTGTCTAACTGAAAGTGTTTTTTGTGCGTTAGTAACTGTGCGGATCGGTTTTCCAGCATATATGGTGTCTTTTTTTAAGCAGATACTTTATCCGATTCGGGGTCAGGTGTGTGCCGTTCGGGGCCTTAACTCCGATAATACTGCCCATTTGCAAATTCTTATTTAAATGGACCAAAACTGATTTGCAATTCGTTAAATTCTCTGTTTAACAATATAGTGCATTATTTAAGCATTCCATAAAAAGTTGCTATTTGACATGTGTCGTACACGTAATTATTTTGACAATTAAGTTTCGATTTTGGGTGGGTCTTCGAATGTGGCCAGAACGGTCTTCTACATGAACAAACTACCCAAACACGCGCTGCTTCGGTGAAAGCTTTCAATAAGTATTTCATAGGTTTTTACAAATAAAAACATAGAATATATTTTTCATGGGCAATCGCTTGCAAACACTGTAGACTATCAATTATTCAGCGATATTCCAAGGCCGATTTGAAACTCAACGCCATTTTTACAACTGAAAAGTAACAGCCGATTCCACGAAAGATAGTTTCTTTTTATATACGTAAAATGGTCCGTTTACGGTTGCACTGGTCAATTTTATTTAGATTAGCTGGTAACTGATCGCTTGGCAACGTCCGTCCTTGTGAAAATAATTGTTTCGCCGACGCTCCCCCAAACAAATCGATAAATTCCGTTTGCCTTAAGGAACTACATTTCAATTATTCTAAATGCAAAGCAATGCCAGGAATCCTCAAGAAACGGTTTTGAAATCTATAGCTTGACCGTAGACTCCTGGCAAACCGCCATACATGCGATTACACTAATTCGTAAGGGATGTATATAAGTTATTGTATTTGTACTGACCTATCTATCAGTTGTTTTCACGTACAGGATTTCCGAAGAGTATTCTACTCCTCTTTCCGCTAACACATTTAGTTTGTTCCCCTTACTGACCCAATAAGAGTTTTTTGAAAGCAAGCATGTGCTCACCAAATACCCTTCTGAATTGCTAGCCGAGATTGTTCGTAACTATAAAGCTGAATATGGCACAATTATAACCATTTTCACGTTTTTGAAATTTTGCGCGTCTCTAAAAATTTGGTATTTCCAAACAAAATAGCACTTACTTTAAAATTTCTTTAAAGTCGTTGCTTACTAACGTAGAAATTGGGTTCTCGCATTTGTGACGATTTGCGCGTGATAGCATTTATTCGTTAATCCTGACACCTTGCACAAGTTAGGTTTGTTACTATGGGTATTTTCAAGTCACATTTGTTTCGTATTGAAGATTTAAGTCATACATTGATTGTTTATCTGTACATAATATTTTATCTCTATATATCCATGTTAAGCTTTCACTAACCTCGAATGTGATGCTGGTATTAATTATTAAGGTCTAATTTCAGTCGCACAATTAAAAGTTTTAATATTGTCAATTAATCCGAAAAGAATTCATCGTCCATGACAAAATACCATTTTGGCATGCCTTCAGCATTGAAATAAATCTCACGACGACCATCCGCGTCCTCTCCGACAGGACTGTGATCACCTATTGAGACTGCAGTAGAGACATTGACAACAGAACTGCCCCGGTCACAGTCATGCGTGTTTATGCTGATTATTTGTGACCGCTTTGTCTTTTTCACTTTCCCCGCCGAGTAGGACTGGTTCGTACCATACTGGTGTTGATTACAGTAGCCCATGCTTTTGACATCCTGAAAATTCGTTATTCATTTTGTTATTTGCAGAAGCAGTTTGACTGAACATACCAAACAGAAACGAAGAGGACTAGAAACGGATGGTACCAACAGACGCCTGATAAAATACCCAACTTGGAAAAACTTTTTTTGATTTATTTTCTTGCGTAGACAGACGGTGCATAACGGCCTTCAACACCTAACTCGGATTTTCAAAATACCCATTCGTGTCCCGGAATATAGGCACATTGGAATATGCAAAGCAGCATTTACGCAGGTTTTGTGGTACCATCACATTTACTGCACACCTGCAACAAAGCGCATGATGATGTGGACTATACTTTACAAGGCATTCTTAACTGCACATAGCCTTGCATATTTCGGTTAACATTTACGACTTAAATAGTAAGCTTTTCCTTAAATTGCGTGTGTGAATACTGCTTAATATCTGACCACAGGGAATGCTCCATGACGAACGTTTTAACATGTTTCCAATTTTATTTTCAAGGATTTCAAAATTTCGCCATGTGAGGCCCCACTCCTATAGAAACCTTTTGTCACAAATCCCGTAACACACGATTTTCTACTTCTATCTCGAAAAAGTATGAAGTGCCAGCTGAAATTTATTTCCGTATGTTTTTGAAATACAACTGTTCATTTCAAGCGTAGTTGGTTGCAGGCAGAATGCTATTACTGACTAGGACAAGGGAGATTGGAACGGCCTTTTCTGCCTTATAAGCCATCGTCAACCAGTCATGCCAAACCCGAAGTGTGCAACACCTGAGGCTCGAAATCGCGACCTGTTAGTTAAAATTCCAGGCCTCTGACCGCTGCGCCACGAGCCATTTGCCCTGTGCGTTTCAATTTGGAATAAACAATGGGCGGGGACGCTCACCGATCGTTTATACAGAGCTCTCGCTAGAGCTCAACCAGCAGCCGCACAATGGCGCATGATATAAGCAAAATGTTATAACTAACAAAGGCGAGGGATATTGAAATGGCCATTTCTGGCCTATTAGTCGTCGTCAGCCAGTCGCACCAAACACCGACCTGTGTAACACCTGGAGCTCAAATTCGCAACCTGTTAGTTAAAAGTCCAACGCCTCAAACCAGTGGGCCACAAGCCCATTTTTCTGTCGGCAATATCATTCTGCACATATCATGTATCGCTGTGCGGTCGCTGCTTGGGCTCTAAAGAGGACCCGTAAAGCACAACGGAACGAGTTTATTTCGTATATACGATTGGTGAGTGTACCCTCCCCCTACAAATGTAGTTGAGTGTGTTGATTTCCTCATGATGTTCATTATCTGAGCCGTATATAAAGTGGAATTTGTCCCCTCTATTTACAGGATGTCAAGGCAAACGCATTAATAAAATATTCAGCAGCTACCTTTTGTTGTTTTTCATTGAACATCGGTTTGTCGATACTACAGTCTCTTGTCAATTCAGCTATTTCAGAAAGCATGCTCACGTTTGTCTCATCGTGTATGCATATGGCTGTTGCCTGCATCCTTAGATCATTCGCATTTACGAAGACATACACGTCCAGATCTTGCAATTTATTAAGTTTAAGACGTGCACCGACTGCGAGGGATGCTAAACGTATCTGTAAGAAATTGAAGATTCATTTAATGCACACTTTATCAACATATAACACGTATGAACATTGTCACTGCTAAGTGACGCAACATTTCAAACTGACAGCGGAGGTGAATGACGAGGGAATAATTGACTATAGATTTGATTAATTTAATTTGAAATCTGTCTGTCGAAACGCTTTGATCTGGGGTTTATCGAAAAATATGGACAAATAATCGTGTACCTACCGCATATATCTTCAGAAAACGAAGTGAATCTTCAGGAAGGTCCGATTGCAGATGGCCTTAGTCGACACTCCGAAGGAGGGAAATCATCTCGATTTCTCCACGACGCATATTGACCCAACTGTGAAAAACTCGGCGCCACGGTGGGATTCGTGCCCAATTCCAATTAAACATACACGTAGACATTTTGTAACATTTCATGGGTCCTTTGACGACGGCGCAATAGAATTCACCTAACTTACCCTTACTAAATGGCTTATCTCACAGCTTATAGCATATTGTGTCATTTTGAAATTGTTGTCTGGTATTTGCTTAAATATTACTAATAATTGTCACCTTGCTCGGATCTTTCCTTTTCTGGTAACTTAATGGCTTATTGACTACGTATTCCCATCCAAGAACATGACACATTTACAGAGCCGATTCTGAGTTACTAGCTTTTGTCTAACTCATGTGCTTCTTAATTACTGCTTGTTTTCTCGTCTTTGATGCCTGAGATGATGGGCTGCCACACAAGTTCAAAAGCTCACAAAATAAACAAATGGTTTCAATGATCAACCACTCTTTCCACTCATTTGGGATTCGGACATTCATGTGCTTATGCCTATCCTCGCAACGTTTGCCTGTAAGTACTGTACCGATACGGATTTAAAATGTGCCCAAATGTGTTACTTATCACAAACTCTCGCCTTAATTACCATGATGAATAAAACAAAGTGAAAGTATAGTGGAATTCTGAAACTCGTTTTTTATCAGGCAGGATTTTTTACCTGGCGTTAAAACATTAATTATCGCATGGCAGAAAATTATAAATTTTAAAAATTTAAAAACGATTTCTTTTAACCTCCTGCAAAAACAACACTGAGTAAAAATGACAAATCATGTAGCATGCACTTTTCAGATTGCAAAAATACCACCCCGTATTTCAAATAGGTTTTGTTAATCTGCAACACAGAAACAAGTGTGGACTTGTCAAATCTTTTAGAAATGAACAAGCAAAATCGGAAAGGGTCTTGAAAACTGAACTGTACCTTTCTTTTATGCATAAAATTTGAAAAACGCAAATTCTACTGAATAAGTGGGCGAATGAATATCTTATGCATGCTGGCTATGAAAAGCTATGAAATTTTAAAGGATATTGAAAATCACTATGCAAAATGCATGCTACGCAATTATTCATTTTTCACAGAGTATTTTTTTGTATGCAGTTGAAAAGAAGTTCGTTCTGAAGCAGGCTTCCTGGGATAACCGGATTATTATAAAATACTGCTGCACGATGATTAGATTATAATCCTATTTGATTATTGTTTTCGAAATTAAAACACGTTTCACAATTTCTGTTGACATCTCATGAGTAAGCACACCTACTCCAGGTGTTCGACATGTTGCAAAGATTCATTCATGATCAAAATCATATTTATTACAGCAGGAGAGTTTTTTAAAAACGAAAGTATCACCGTTGTATACATCGTGTTTTCTTTCCAAATAGTTTCCTCTATTTTTGACAAAATTTTGCGAAATGCCGTTTTTAAAAGCACGCATATATATATATATACAAACTTCCTATAATTTTCGATCAGTGCTGTAGTTTATGCCTAATCTTACAAATCACACTTTTTTCTATGTTGCAGATTACAAAAGCCCATTTTAAAAACAAGCCAACTTTGAAACTTATAAATAACTCTTCGGTGCATTATCGATGTTCTAAAAACGTACACCAGGAGGGCCAACTTTTCCCTAACACCTGCTGACGATTTAACGTACATAAATATTTTGGCTGTATTTGCTTTATTTTGCATGTGTGAATGGGTCCAGCATCGCTGTTATCTGATTATATGTGAACATGCAGGCACCCTTAGGCTGTTTGGTGCTAAAAAGGATCCACTCATTGCTGTTGTACATTCTTAACACAATATACCAAGTGGACAGCACGGCCACAAACCAAAAGCCCAAACCCGCAGTTTGTTAATGTTTGTTTGGTGCATGAGACTTCTGCGCGGGGTTGGCACATCAAAGGGTCCCAGAGGGTTTCATATTCCGGTTTTGAAATTGTGACCTTTTAATTTCCCTTTATTTGAACTAGAATAAGCTAGATGGACTAACTAAGATGCGGCTTCTTAGTTTGTTCAGACATCAATCGCTGACGTGGAGTAGATCCGTCTATTTGAGATCTATAGGTTTAGACTAAATTTTAATGAAACCTGTCAGGCCAAACTCCATTAGGCACATTGAGATAATCGTGTTATGCCCATGAACTGCCAACAGGCAGCCAGAAGCATTTGCGCAGTTAGCACGATGTAACGTGAGTGACGGTGCCGATACTAGCTAAAGGTCCTGTGCTGTCCGGCCTGGCAGATTGTTTGCCTATGCATCTGTTACTGGCTATTTTTTGGCAGATTATACGTGTTACCCAGTTACAGCTGTGACCGATTGACGTCGGCCCAAGTGTCGATGTAACATTTCAGTTTTAGCCTGTAAGCCTTAGATGGACTGATATACACCAAACTAGAAATTAATTTCTAAAGGACGTATGAAGCTGCTTTTTACCTTTCAAAATCGGCCCATTTAAGCTCCCTAGTGAATTACGTTTATCGAACGATTAGGCCCTAACACAGCCTACGAGTCGATTTACGGCGCTTTTTTCGAACTAACAAAATCAGCTGAGACAGCGCACACAAACGGTATTAGGAGCGACCGCAATTTAGAATAGAGACGCCATTCTGGAATTCATAAATTATCTTATACGATTCCATATTAGTTACGGCCAAAAGCAGTAAATCTGCCAACGAAGGGTGACTTACCGTGTTTCCTTTCCCCCTTTTTCTCAGACGGAATTATTCCCAAACCCATCAAATTTCACAGCCATTCTGATCAAGTGGCTATATTGGTACTGTTTGCGTTTAATTATCTTCTTAATTCGCCACCTGCCCTTTGTATGAATTCAGAAAACTTACTCGTTTTTATTTACAATGCAATGTACATTGATGCAGGTGCGACAGGAGTGGAGGCGTTTTGTATGAATCTATAAAAAATGAATACAGGTTTGCACAACAGTCTTCATAGTTATAAGTTCGCGAGGAGTTCAGATATTAAAGAACCCAAAATTGTTCCGGCATAAGACGGCAAACTAACTTAAGGAGACTGTTTCACTGCTTCCATTCACGTCAGCAAATAATTCTTGCATTTTATCCCACCATGATCTCGAATTCCGTCCGTGCTTCTTAATGCCTGGACTGTCGTAGACTGAGAAGGACTGCAGCTTTGAAAAACGCATTTTCTTGTAAGGGTAAATATGTGCCCACCGAATTCACTTGTTCCGCGTTATGCTTTCGGCCGCTCTCTCCAGTTCAGCCAGCAGTCGCATAGTCAGTCTCTCATGCATTTGTCAATAATGCTATTCTCACTAAGACTGCTTCACCAAAAACAAATAATAAGCATAACATCTACTTATTTACTTGCTCGAGAATCCAACCAAAACAAGGCTATTATGATAACACTTCACAGTGCGATGCACAAATGAGGAAATATTGCATTTCGGAGAATAGTCACCCCATCCTCTGGCTCTGATCCCAACCATTTTGCTAGATACTGACTATTCTGACGCCGTTACAATGCAAATTCTTACCCGACAGAATGACACAGATGGCGGCCGCTCACAGGTGCAAGCGACAAAATTATCGATTTTTAAAGTGCACTACATGATTTTTACTAATATCGGCAGATTTGCTCTCAGTCTACGCCCGGGTATCAGGCGTCGAAAATTTACGCAAATGACTCATTTATCTTCGGATATATTTAGAACGTATGGGTATTGCTTGTTACTCGAATGTCAAAACAGATTTCGTTATGCCGATGCTTGTCGTGGCATTTCTTATTAAAATAAATAAAAAGGATTGACCGAAAAACGCGCCCTGAAAATTCGTTAAACGAGACGTGCCAATGTTTACGCCATTTCCAATGTACTCAGTTCATGAACGCAAACTGACAAGCGGAAAAAGTCGATCGAAGATTTACGCGTACAGGAATGGCGACGTATATTTGAAATGTTGATCTTGAGTACTATTGTTTAAAAAAGGAACTTCTCTGGGAAAGACCTCTTCGCGAGAGTATTATTTAACATAACTTTTAATGAGCCAGGACAGTCCGCGGATTTGGCCTTTTCACGATTTTACCTTACACAGCTAATTCAAAATATTATAAACCAATGCTCACGTGCGCGCTGATGTACTGAAATATGCTATATTTCACGCAAATATACCCAAATAAGGAGCAGTATGGCTAGCAAACATTCATGGTATTTGTAAAACGAATTAAATCAATATGAAAGGCTTTTTTCCGTTGACACTGAAGGAGTGTAAAACGGTAAACATATTTTCATGTTTATAGGTCTGTTCACTGCAAGACCATTGGCTAATATATTCGATTTAGCACACTCTTGCGAACATGATTTAAATAATGCGCGGGCAAGATCGCGTCAAACAAAATGGCATTCATTTGTATTGTGTTTGCAGCATTTATTCCGTGCGCATTATCGTGTACACGTAAGTATTTAATATCCATATCACATGTATTTTTTGCGCTTACTGTTGTATAAATAAACGGTTAAACCGAGTAAGAGGCAACAAGCTAAAGTGAACTTACACTGGTTTTTTATTCGTGACTTCTAATAATAAATTCACCTTCCTTAATGAATTGAAATTAGACAAATCATACAGTTTACAAGTTCGGGCCTGCGGAGAAATTAGACGTCTGTTCGCATAGTTAAGACATTTTTCTCTTGTCGCGAATAATATTGAAAAATGTGACCTGGCAAATAATAATATCCAAGTATGCCTTGAACCTACTGATGCATTTTTTCAGCTTTGCCTGTGCAAATGGCATGCGCTTATGATAATAACAACACACCCTTGGAAGAACTGATAAAAGAACTTTTAATTTGGGAACCACAGCCCCTTGATGGTCGATGGAAGCTTTTAAGTATTTTATCTCGAGAACATTAAAGTTAACTCACTTACAAACTGTATGCTAAAAAACGTCTGCAGACGGCCAGAGAGTGCCAGGCTTGTCTTTTGGTCCTACATGTTGCTATAATACCTAAGGTAACGAAAATGTTTGTCAGTATACGATGCATTTCAGTTACGATTTAAACAATTGAATTAAGTCGATTCAACAACAAAAACCGACAATATGAAACGTCAGCTTAACGTCCAGTTGATAATAATAAACTAATTTATTGATTAATTAAAAATTTTTTCAAAAAACGCTTTACTGGGCTAATTAGGAGGTTAAGGTTGGTTTGACGATTGTTTGCTAGTAGGAGTTTCAGTGTATCTCGAATATGAATTTACGGCGGTATATTTAGATTCTCAACCAAAATTAGCTATGTTTTAATTGCCACGTCGCGCATTTGGAGTGTATAGCCGCCCCAACCTACTGGACGGTATGTTGCGGGTGTTTTACCGCAATACAAAAACCTATATGTTTTCCGCCAAGGACTCAGTGTTTAGGTAGTCGTATGTCTGGCTGTACTTAAATAGTCCCCATCCTCTTCTAGCCTTAAGTTCAAAGGACCGTATGCATTTCTCATGGTTGAGCCCTTAACTAGACTAATCAAATGATTCATAAGCGCATTTTCATTATCGTGTTTCGGGTACAAATAGTGTACGGCTTGGCTTTAATAGTGTAATTACGTATATACACTCGAAAAAATTGTTATGATAGTATTATGTATTTACTTGTAAGCACGGTTAATATTCCTTACACCAGAAAAACGCTGTGAATTGGTTAAACTGCAAAATATTGGCACCGCCACCTACGCAGATTCGAGTGATATCGGGGTGTAAACTACAGAATTGTCCTTTCATGCAAACAAAAGAACAAGCATTTTCTATGAAATAACCAAGGCAGCAAGTAGATTTTATGCTTGCAAACCCATGCCGAATAAGAAAACACAAATGATGCCAGCTGATTTTGTTATAAACTCGTTTGCACTGCCATCCTGCAAAAAGAAAACGGACGTTCTAGACCGTCTGCGATTTGGATAGACTTCGCGTTTAGAGCAGACGGTAGTTTTGCCACTATGACAGTTATCCCCCGCAATAATGTGAAATTTCAATATCTACGGTGCCATACAAATACTGCAAACTAACAGTGCGTAAAACAGCCACGGGATTTGGTATTCTGCCAGGATTTTTTTTAAATTAAAGGACAACGGGAATTATACTATTTTTACCTCACGGAAAGATCTCATTACCTGCGCATATACTCATAAGTGTGGGTAAAGGCTAAAATGGGGGGATTAGCATGGCACTTGTAATAAGTTAGTATAATGTTATGGGTGGTGGTTATTTGATCACAATTTGCCTCTGAGCTGGATACCGCAAAGCATATATCACATAATAATCAGCATGAATAATTGTGCCTGCCGAGTAGGAGACCTCGTCAAAATGTCAAATCTTAAATGTTCTATTAAAGCTCAAACCTCGTAACAGTTCGATTGTTTTTTGCTAGCCATGTCTAATGTGTGCTTCAGAACAGAATAAGGCAGACAAGGTCACGTGTGTGTGGATTAGGTTTTGTTAGTGGCAAGTAATCGTTGCATCCAGCGCATTCTCTTCTCATCCTGCACCTGGATTCGGTGTCAGGATAGGATCAACACGGCCAGAGGCGGGAGAGAGCGCAGGTTTCTGGCAAGACATAAACCGCCATCACACCCCCTGATTCATAATGTGCAGTGGCCAGGATTTCGTACTATAATGAAAATAGAAGGGTATCAGGGATCGCGACTGACGTGGAGTGAATTAACAACTGGGCGGGACACCACACCCCAGTGTTGGCATTTGTTAAGGGTACACATACCCGCCTGTCGGACTTTCATACAGCCTATTTGATTTGGCGGCCACGTGGTAGGTGTGCTTGTTGGCTACGTAATGGAGCACTGCAATGTCAATAATCGGTCTTGCTCTATATCTATCACAATTTCCTTTAGTTAAACCAGTTGTGCGTAATTTCCTGGAAAAAATCCAAGTTGCCATGAATCAAGATTGTTTTTGGTGATTATAAACGACAAAAATGTCTTATGCAGGTCTCAATTTAAGACTCCGGACCCTTCAGAAATAAGAGTAAAAAACGCATAAACAAGGTATTATTGCAGACTATCTCCGAGTTATATGTACGACTTAGAAATTTCGCCAGATAATAATTGTCCAAGATCGACTGCATTACGTCATTATTGTTCGTAGTTTGAGTTGTCTGCTCATAACTGAAACCCAGACGCTGAGTTAGAGATAAGACGATTTAACTCATTTTTCATCTTACACGTCGCATTAGACTGACCAAGGCAAGCAGAATGGTAATAGAATTTGGTTTGGTGAGTTTTGGCAAAAACGCAATCATCTATCGCGAAGTAAAAACGCCGCGTAACCTCAGAAATGTAAAATATTCCGTAGAAACTGACAAAGTGGATAATTGTTGCAATCTGAGCGTAGGTCCAGAGGTTTGAGTATTCCATTATCTGACTTACAGCAAAAGCACATTTGCGATCAGCCCTTAGTTTTGGCGTCACCTCCTTTTTCCTTCATCCTGCACTGATGTGCATTGCGTCGATCTCCGCGACGAGCAAGCGCAGTTGCCGACATTACGTCAAGTCGTGATCTTGTAAGTTTTTAAGCGCACGATATCCTAAACAGTGTTTCGGTGAAGATCACTAGAACGAGGCAGCTCAGCGACCGGAAGAAGGTGCAGTTTGGAAAATTACTAGTTCCTTGGAAATACTGCTGCAAGTGAAGCTCAGTACGCGCTTCTTGGAAACTTAGAGTGCCTAATAAATCTATAATCTTGGAACACGTTCTTGTCTGAAAATGGCCAAACAGCCAAAATGGATCCATGCTATAGGTAGATAAAATATAAGGGGTAAAATGTTTTCTGAAGTTATGCGAGGGGAATCTGAAAAAGTGATTCTTGTCTAGCGTTCGTTTTCTTAAATCATGAACGACATGATTTCTTTGTTGTTAGCCGGGGGTCAGTGCCAAGCCTTGTTCCATATATTGCTTAAATGAACTGAGCATTTTGTAAAATATCACTAGCAACTGCGGAAATAAAACATTTGATAAGAAGGCCCAAACTTTGTGAATAAGCCATGTTTTGCCATCAGATATCTAGACAGGCAAATATCCCAACAGTACGAAAAAAAGATTTTATACTGAAAAGGTAGAACGTTGTAAGCCCACGGCTAACATACATATCAATGTGACTGATTAACATTCATGTAGTCCAGCTATTTGAAACGCTTTTTAAGTATCACTCAAGCTTATTTCTGCTGCCTCTTTTTAGTTTAATCTTAAGAAACTTTAGCCTAACACTAAATTGTCTTATGTGTGTTTTTGAAGCATATGCGCATTCATTCATAACACAAATATTTGTGAATTTCAATAATTATTTGTCGCATGTAATAAAATCGAAATACGGAATGCAGCTGTGCATGCATTTATTATTCCTGTAGTCGTAGCTAATGGGTCTTAATCACGACACAACAATCCTGTGAACAGGAGCTAGCAGTGGCACTGCAACAATACACAATCCTTCGTACAATATTGCGCATCTATCTGCATACCGTCCGCCAGTTATATTCGTTTGTGCAAAAGATAACCTTCTCTAAGGCTAACTTGAAGTTCCTTGTAGACGGGATTTGGCGTAGCGCAGTCAATGCCGATTTCCAAACTCAGTTAATAGAAACACAGTGACGAACTTTTTCTGGCATTATATATCATCGAAAAATCTACGATGTTCATGCACAGTTTCAAGTAAGAGACCTCGTCAAGCTCTATTATCTTTCACAGCCAATGCTTGTCGAACACTGGAATTTTCTTTGTTTAAAAGCAGTAACCAGTCGGATCAACACTACTCATGTTATAGGCAAACGAAGACTTGCATTATTTTGCAGGTTCTTCGGGAAGACGTAGGCGGTCGGAAATAAAAACAAAACGACTGTGCTGGCCAATATGTGTCAAGGATATCGATGTTACAAAAAACTTAACCATTATTTCGTTTCTTTTCTAGGAAACCGATCAGTTTAACCTAAAAGTCTTTTCCATGGCCTTTTGGAACAAAAGGTTTTAAAGCATCAAGTGAAGAAATGAGCAACGTTGTATTTTTGTTGTCGCATTTAAAGAGTCTATATTAAGAAGGATATAGACAACTGACGAGCCTTTTTGAGAATACAAACTGTAGATTAATATCGAATTCATACAAAAGACCGTGCACTTTACTATAACAATTTCACGTATCTAACTCTCTGTTTTGGATCTGAAATTAATTTTTGGTTTTTATTATTACTTACGCAATATTATTCGAGGCAAAATATTAAAAAACGCGCAATAAATATTACTCTTCTGACATAGAACCAGAATGTGTTTAATGCACAATTATTAAGGACAATTTAAGAGAGCGAACTTTCAGTGCGTTTGTTTTTTCTCTTCAGATGGCGTGATGTCTATCAAATTATTAAGTTATTCCTTTTAACGTCACCGCATATGAAGCACTTGAGCCTGATATTCATCTAGCAGACTACCTAGGGAATCATGCTCAGTCAGTCATATTTTTGTAGGACATTTGGTGGATTCCGGACGTTGCAGTAGGTTGGGCGTATAAAGTGACCTAAATGCGACCAAACCCGTGTTTCCTGGTAAAGTCTTATAGCTCAGATGGCTTGGTCGTTGGCTGTACTTGATTCTTCCGCTTGCTTTCGTGGGCTAGATTGCACTGAGGTGCCGAATTTTTCTGTTGTGTGAACATGAATTTATATGATTATAGGAGCATAGGTGATCAACACCTGGAATTGGGTATGACTGACTGATAATGACCAAAAAGCTATAAATGGCCATTCCGGTCTTTCTTCACTCTCTCAGTGTCTCATTGAAATAGCATGCTCTTAGTCGTCAGATGACTGACTGCGATGTCACCAAAGTTAGCCCCAAGGTTAAACGAGAGGAGCCTGTCCCGTAACCTGATTGGTGGGCATAACAATATCGCCATAAATAAGGTGATGTACGCAGAGCATGCATTAGCATGGCTTTGATCATCACTTCCCTGACGTCTCCAAGGTATCCACTTTAGGAGAAAAAAACCAAACACTTTGGGAGTTAATTGCATCTTCAGCTAAAGACGGAAAATGTTGTTTACTACTTTGGGCATAATAATATGGACAATGTTCACTTGCAGGTCTGCTCATTTGTAAACATCGGAGCCAATTGGCTAAAGCATAATTAATTGTGAGTTTAAATCAAGTGTCTTGTAAGTTTTAAAAATTCCGAAATGTATGCCATCTAAAAACGACAATTAAAAATTAACTCGTTTATGTTGAGGACTTCGTTAGCCCGGACTGATTTCATTATTTTTGATCCATTTCGTCTCCAATCTTGGCGATGAACTGTATGCCACTTTAAATGTAATGCGATATTCCCTTGGAGAAAATAAAGTAAGGTACAAGAATTCCAACAGGGTTTACTATTGTTCGGGTTGTCCAAGAACAATGACATGGCTACTAACATATATTAGCGATTAGTTTAAAAACCTAGGGGCTTGAGCAGATTTCAAATATTTTCGGTATTAAGTAGCCCCTACTTATTTTCACCGAGTACCCAAACATCTAATAACAAGGGATTTCCGGAAATCGAAAGCAAATGAGCAAATTATCTTCTTTTTATTGGTTTAGTTGCTTTCAGCTAGTGCATAATTTAAAAAATGTGGACGCAATGTTGCCATCTCTGGGGTCTTTAATCGTTTAATTTGCCGTTTGTGAAGGCAGTGAGGTTCCAATTTTAAAACACAGTTAAAAACAAACAAATGTTGCGCCGAATCTTCCTGACAGCAATTATAAGCATTATTGCAACAATGGAGTGTGCCTACTCATTCGATAATTTTAGAGTTTTTCGCGTGTCAATAAAGTGAATCTTTGTCTAGCCATTTCACTTAGCAAGCATAAGCCGGCGGTAAATTTTGGTTAACAATTGCACAAACAGTGCGATGAGGCGTTCGCTGTTTGCAAAATATGCGCTGCGGCATTACATTACACAGTTTGGCGCAAGCTTTCGCAGCCAAGTATTCGCCGTTAATTGTAATCACCATGTTCTTACACCCCATTTCATGTCTATACTTAATGGGATCTGCGCTTTCGAACCCGCCTAAATAATACCTTGTATATTCGAATGTGCTTAAATCCGCGAAATCGAATGGATATCTTGATATTCCGATCAGATTCGCAGCAGTGTTGTGTATAATTCGTTCTTACTGAAAAAAATTAAAATAATTCATCTAAGTTAGGGAATTCATCGAGAGGTTGTTGATAACATTACTTTTTAGTCACTTTTGTTCCCACAATAGATGTGTTAACTCAAGAAATGCAAACTAAATTTCAGAAATGCGTATTGGACTCGAAAAAATCATTTAAGTAAGAATGACATATTAAAAGCCGTGAATAATTGTCCCTTAATAATTCAGTAATTTCACGATGGTAGTTTTTAAATTAGCTCCTTTCCAGTCGCCTGATAAAACCGCACTTCGTAAAAATGACTATTTATATGGCAGGATTTTTATCATTGGCTTTTAGTGCCTTTAGAAATCAAATTATATTTCACCGAAAACGTGCATAAATATCTATTCTTTTACCTGTTTGGCAGATAATTGAGTTTTCCTTGAATTAAATATTTGTCCAATAGTGTAATCCTGTTTTAAAAGTTTTATATGAAGAGATTTTAGAAGATCGTGTAATTCCAGTTCATGGAACATCGTGTCTAAATGGTATTTTGGAATTTCGGTTAACTTTACATAGATTAACACGCCAACCGTATTTAACATGTCATTTGGGGCTCCGTTTTATTGTTGATTCACTAACCGGGTGCACGCTCCTTAGCATTCTGTCAATATTAGTAGTGGCATTTTATTTTCAGCGGTATTTGTAAATATGCACCTGGTTGTACATGGAATTAATTCGATCGTGCTCAATTAGGCAACCAGTACGTTGACAATTCAAGCTATTTGATAATACAAACTGATGTGCACAACTTCGAGGAAATTTCCTCATATTGTGCAAACGTTAGATTCACGTAATTGTTTCAAGAGTTATGTTAGTACGCTTGGGTGAAAATAGACGTCGCGATATACTCGGACATGGCTTTTCATCTAAGCGAGTTTTCCTTTGAAAGAGAAGTACGTTACTCATGAAATGTTTAGAAGACAGAGGTCGTTGGACTTGAAAATTGATTTTATGTCCTATGCAAACCGTGGGAAGCAATTTCCTTTTATAGGGACTATTTAAAGACCAAGAGATTTTTTATCGAATTTGAGAAGTATTATTAGTAGATTTGTGCGGTTTGGTGCCGTAAAGTGCAGTAATAACGCACACAGTCAATTCCTTGCTTAACTTGGCCGACAGTGTTTAGCGGTTTATAAATGTTTACGTGATGTCACGAAAGTGACTACTAACAAATGGTCGTCTTTAATTTGAAAAAAAAGGAATGTCGCTTTACATGCCTAATTGAATAATGAAATGAACAAGAAAATAACAGTTTTAGAAAGATATCAGTATGAGATGATACCGCCAAAGACAAGGGAGACCGGAATGGCCATTTCTGGCTTATTAGCCGTCGTCAGCCAGTCATACCCAACCCCAAGTGTGGATCACTTGAGATTCGAACCCGGGATCTTTGGTCATGGAGTTTGACGCTCTACCATTGAGCCACGGGCCCGTTGTCCTGTCGGTTATGATCGGGAATATTAATTATGACAGTGGGCGCTCGCCGATCAGGTTACGGAACATGCTCGTTCCGTTGTGCCTTGGGGCTCATACTAGAACCCTCGCAGGCAGTCGCACAGCGGGTTCGAATCTCAAGTGATCCACACTTGAGGTTGGGTATGACTGGCTGACGACGGCTAGTAAGCCAGAAATGGCCATTCCGGTCTCCCTTGTCTTCGTCGGTATCATCTCATCTATGTCTACTGCTAGTCGCTGTGCGACTGCCTGCGAGGGTTCTAGTATGAGCCCCAAGGCACAACGGAACGAGCAGGTTCCATAACCTGATCGGCGAGCGCCTACTGTCATAATATATATCAGTATTTATAAAGCTACTCTGCCGTGCATTCATAATCTCTCTCGTTCCTGTTTCCATGTCCTGCAAGCAGCCATATAATCAATTTTTACAGAAAATTCTCCAAAGGTTTTATAAACTTGTATTGCAACAGAATGTTAAATATGTTTGTTCTACAAAAATATGTTGCCTTCTACGTAAACCAGGTAGTGTGCAGGACAATGCATAGCTTAAGTAATTCACGAAGGATGGCCAAGTAGGCACAATTCAAATCGAAACTTCAAAGCGTAATACACATGTCGAGAGTAAAACACTTTTATTAGCATACTTTTCCTCTTTGATAAGGCAAATTACTTATTCTTTAGACTGAATCGTCGAAAACAACTAAGTGGTCTCAAATATAATTTCTGCATGAACACACTTCGAATTTAGCGTACTTGCACCTAGCCTAGAGCGCTTTATTCCTTTCCCCTCAGCCGCATTCGCAAGGCAGCACAATGTCTAGGTAATCGTCTTTTGACGTTTGTATATTGACTATTTGGCTGACAGTCGAGGTGGCGAACGATGTCGAATGCCCTGTATAGACGTGCCAAGCTGAGTTTGGGGGTCTCGAATTTTATGCATTTCAGATTCATAAAGCCGCATGAAAAATGGGTCGCCAAGGTCTGACCCCTAATCTGGAGTACGACTGCGCCGGCCTGCCCTACGTCAGCAGTTCATACGTCAACAGGTGGCTTTCGTGGCATGTCTTGGCTGCTAAAATACCCATTTACCTGTCTGAAAAGAAGATTTATTGTTTGTGGTAAATTGTTCTCTTTTTCCATCTCTCATAACGAGTGATTAAACCGACATAGACGGAGTGGAAAGCAAATTGAGAGAACTGGCTAAAACAACGTAAATTTAGATGATGCACAAGAAAGGGGACCATAGACACGAATGAAAGCAAAGGCCTTTGTTGTTCGGTCTTGAGGAAAATGAAGCTACTCCTCATTTGACAAAAAGCCATTTCATGATCACCACACCAAAAAAGAACTCTTTATTAAAGTTTCCAGAGCGTGTAAAGAAAGTTTTTATTCGATCTATTGGACGACAACATGAATGTGAGTGGGTCACAATGGGACAATCAAACTATTATTAATTGAAACACAAAGGGATGTTGTGGTATATTTAAAACAATTTGTATATGCTAATGCGTCTTCTTGAATTTGATCGCGCGTTTTAAATTCTTTTTCTTTGATGGGAAGATGTTGACTTTTGAGTTTACTAGGTATATCTTGTCGCACCACAAATTGATTTTTTTGTCCAGCGTTCTGAGAGAAATCATATATTTTGATCTTTGAGGAAAACTGGAAGACCTTGTGGCATGGGAGAAATGGCAAAATTACATTATTTCAGCTAATGCGCTCTCCTGGTAAGAAATATGCAGACGGTCTCAGGCGGCACATGACGACACACATCCGTGACGTCTGTGAAATTAGAACTCCAATTTAATAGATCCGCTTGAGTTATCAACAGGAAAAACGAAAACTGACAAGATTCTATGATTTTGGAATATTTTGCATCGAAAAATATTGCGCGCGTCGTCATTACAGAAATAAAGCAAGCTGACTTTCTGGTGTTTAACAGAACCTCGGATTTATCAAGATATACAGGTAAAAAATAGAATTCTTTCCCATTACTACAAATAAAAACGACTAAAGTAATTTTGCAGTGTACTTTCGATGTTATGGAAAACTCCTTTATTCTAGCACTAAAGAATACTTTTACACCACACTTCTTTTAACCCTGCAAAAGAAGAGGTTGACTTTCGGTGAAAAAGATGTTGTATCTGAAAAACCATACATCATTGGATGCTGGAAATTATCAAAGTCTTAAGTACGTTGGGACAAATTTTTTTTCTTTTTACAGGGTAACAAGGCAAAAATATTCATAAAATATTCAATAGCTATCGTATGTTACTTCTCGTTCAACATAGGCCGGGGGAAAGTGCTTTCTATTGTTCCTTCGGCTTTTTAATGAAGAATTTCGATTTTATTTTTAGTCCGCAAATATGTGTGTGTTGCCTGCATCTCCAGATTGGATTTAATTTTTACATATTTTTATCTGGACCTCCGCCGGGTAACGTTAAAATACGTTGATGTCTTGTATCATTAAGTGGTATCATGCAGGATGTTTCTAATTCAGCATCTTTTCTATGTAAAGCACTGCGTATGTTGCAAAACACATTCAGTGTCCATCACCACATACTTAAATCAAGATATCTTAAAATCTTTCGTCTAAATATATTTCATGAGAGGCCTTAACTTCCACTCTATCTATAGCTTTTTATACTTATTGTTTGCATCGTCAAGTAGGATTATGCGAGATGGTTTTGATTCATGGATATTCACCTTGTAGCATTTCTATTCAGAACACTTCGTGTTCTGTATAACCACACTGCGGCCAGCAAATAGTGTTGATCTCTGCATACTCAAATTACAATATTTTTAAATTTAACGTCAAAATATCCTTCATGTTAGTCGTTAACCTCCTTGCTATCTTCAGTTTATTGTAATTATCGTTTGCACGGTCAAATGAATGAGGTACTTTGAGTGACGCCCGTTGTGTACAGGTTATTGTGACAGTGTCTGGTTTTTAAAGAGCACAGCCCCTCTATGTCTAACAGTTAGGATGTAGGTGGGACAGAGATTCACTGTTAAAACTATGCAGAGTCAGCATAAGGCTAGGTGACTGTGATGGCAACCTGTCTGATCTCAGTTTGGGTTACTAGATAACATCGCACGTCAAAACTTGTACCATGCATTTTAGCAGGAGTTGCGATAGATGTCAGTTCAGAGAGAGCCAACTCATAAGAGCGGTACCGGAACACAAGTGAAAGTTGATCATTTACAATGCGGTCTGTAAAACGGACCGCAACTTTGAAAAAATAATTGCCATAATATTGTATTGAATATGTCGACGAAGGAAACAGCCTGAGTTTTCGATGATTAGATACAACCGTATCATAAATATGACCAAGCTATACGTCATCACTTACACTTTCATGGAAGGTCACACCAATGGCTAAACATATGAACGCCCGGAGTATGTATATTCTCATACTATGGCAAAACGAATGATTTTTTCATGATTATTTGCAACATGCTGACGGGGCATCAGAGTTTCGTAGTTGTTAAGATGTTTACGGTGCTTGATTTTCATTTAGCTTTGCAGTGCTGACCCGGCGCGATCTACTGCTTTGCCTATTTCAGCTTCTGCAAAATCTGCTCTCATTCGACCGTTGGAGAATGCCACTGCTTCACTGAACACACCGTTGGACCTATGCTGCAACATCAAGCTGGATGAACCCAAGACAGCAATTGCCTTGTAAGCGTCAATTACAACCCTCTTTCGACAAAATAAAACCGTCTACGCCCAGTTCTGCTCCACGTTCCTGTCCAAGAGGAGTGGTAATTGATAAACAAAGGCCAAAGCGGGTTTTATTCAGTTCATGTTTCGAAGCCAGTTCTGTGGTAGTCGTCAGTCTGGCTGATGTTGTACACGGGCAATGCAATCGCCACGTACAGTAGATGTGCTAACCCATGAAATGTCAACCAAAATTTCGAAATGCGTTCTTATTTCGTAAAGATAAATTAAGCAATGTTGTAAAACTAATCATGAAGCAGCGTAATTCTATAATTATCCAGTTATCTCAGGGTGTCGGCTTTCGGAAGGACTTATTTTCAGCTACATGCAAGATCTATACTCTGCAAAAAATGACTACTAAAGTAGCATGCAATTTTCTCATTGATTTTCGATACCCTTGAAAATTCAATTATATTTCATGGAAAGCATGCATAAAAATATTCATTCTTTCACTTATTCGGTAAAAAATCACGTCTTCTTCCAATTTCATACTCAAAAGAAGAGCATAATGCGGTTTTAAAACAGGTTCTAATTGTGAGATTTTTTAATACCGTTAGATGGCCGTTCATGAAACGCTATGTATCTCCATTGACGAATGTGGCTTGTAAAGTTAACTATATAGCTCAAATCCACTGCTAAATTTTATGAACCTCATGTGGTCTCCTCTTAAAACCGTAGAGAAATGCATGGTTTTCCGTATACGGAAAATATACGGCTTGTAGTTTTGAAAACCTGAATGCAAGTGTCACAGCAGGTCGGGTTTAAAATTATTCGGGAATTAGAAAAGTTTTTTTAAAACCGAATTATACTCTTCTTTTGAGTATGAAATTGGAAGAAGACGTGATTTTCTACCGAAAAAGTAAAAGAATTAATATTTTTATGCATGTTTTTCATGAAATATAATTGAATTTTCAAGGACCTCGAAAATCAATGAGAAAATTGCATGCTACTTTAGTAGTCATTTTTTGCAGAGTATAGATCTTGCATGTAGCTGAAAATAAGTTCTTCCGAATGCCGACACCCTGCGGTAACTGGTTCATTATAGAATTACGCTGCATCATGATTAGGTTTACAACACTACTTAATTTATCTTTTCGAATCGAGAACGCATTTCGAAATTTTGGTTGACATTTCATGAATTAGCACATCTACTGTAGATCCGCTCTTGTTCCGCCCATCGCGACTCCCTCGGTATAGTCACCTCCCGTTCTCTCTGCACTAACCCTAACATGTACATGCGACACATCTTTAGCGATCTATGCCGAATAATTCCGTATGTCCAATTAAGCAGAGAAGTGTGGTCTCCCATCGTTCATTTACTTTTTTCGCCCAGCTGTCTTCTTCGACTTTTCATGGCTTCTTTGAGAGCGGAGCAAAACCAAACCATTCCGAAAAGGGACCATGAAGCTTCAGCGATTTGGTGACCCCCCGCGACACAAACGAACACTGAATTTGTCTTTTTTGTGATTTTGAAACACTTCGAAATCGAAGCCACTGGCAAATAATATTTTGGTGATTAGGGCAACAAACATCCGTTGTCCACCGTAAACCTCAGCAGAATGACGTCTATACCTGCCCACGTTTCAATCGGCCATATTCTAAGTCCATCGTGTATGGAAACGCTGGCGGAAAAGAGGAATATCGTAGACAATTGAGAGCAGACTGCGGAGATTGCATTGATGATAACGACCTGCATAATATCCACGTCCACCTTCAAGCCCTCTTTGTGTTCTCGAAGACTTCCAAACCGCGTCCAGCACGATTCACGTACCACAGAAGCGGCAAACTTGCATAATTATAGAGACCGACGGCGTCTATCTTCTGAGGACAGTTGGACTGTTTGTCTTTTTCCCGCAATCGGGTACTGCCAACCACTGTTCAGTATTATTCTGAACAGGAGACAGAACCGACCTTGACATGGCCGGGGGCGTTCGTGCTACCCACAGCAGGATTAAGAAACACCTGTATATTGGACAACTGGCTATATGCCCATCGGTGGGAATGCCGTATCTTCTGTTTCATTTAACTGTGGGTACAAGAGTTAAAATATCGAGCGCAGAAAGAGGCGGAAGGCAGTCGTAATTTCGGCATTCCTTATTTTTAAAACGTCTCCTATGTAAATAAAGAGTTGAGAATGCCCAAGATCCTCCTGGAATGTTTTGCCTTCTAGTGTCTACTTAATTAGTAAAATTGATTTAACTCGAGATAACATGACTGTTTTTTTTGCGCCTATTGCTCATTGACAGACGGCGAAGAGTGTCTGTCGTTTCGAGGGCCTCAATCTCCTCTTGCCTGATATCGTTTACATTTTTGGTGAGAAACCGAACCGGTTAACACAGGAGACCTTCTCACTCGGAGGGTTGTGGACTGGATCCTGGACGAAAAGCCCTGTTTAGCAAAATTCCTGAAAGATATCTACTCCCTGTCCTTGAAAAAGACGCTAAAATGGGCACCTGAGTTCAAGGAGGGATACTGGCATAGGCAATTACCCAAATATGTCGCAACGTCCATGTTCGTCTAAACGTTTGCGGGTTTTACCCAATAAAATTACGTGAACATACAATATCCACAAGGAAAGGACAGTAGCTTGAAGAGGCTTGGCAAGCGAGCAGAATGGTCAACGTTTAAGAAGTCCGAAAATTATCACATCGTTTTCTGACCTTGGGTTTCAAGAGATAGGTCACGCACGGCATATGTCGTTAGTGGTTGATCTCCAGAAGTGTTAACGGAAATTCCGAAATGCGTTTTTGATTACGAAGGATTGCATAGGTTGGGTTGTAATATCGAACTTCCTGCCGCATTATCCCTTAATATTTCAGTTTGGGCAGGATGTCGCTTTTGGATGCATTATTTTTTGAGCTCATGTAGAAAATGTACTTGGCAAGAAAATGACCATTTAAGTAGTATACGGTTTTCTCGTTGAGTTTCGATGGCTTTAAAAATACAATTACCCTTTATAGAAAACATTTACAAAACATACTTCTTATCAGTCATTTATTAAAAAATCACATCTTTACACTTTATACCCTAAAGAAGGTTAACTTTCAGTTCTAAGGACTGCTTCTATTTATGAGATTTTTCAGACAGCGTGATGTCCATGCATACAGCGTCACATATGTCCGTTTACCAATGCTTCTCATAAATCGTGCAAAATAACCCGCATCCTTTGCAAAATTCTATGAACTCCATATGCTATCTTATTAAAAGCGTAGAGGAAAATGGGAATATCCTCATAAGGAAAGTATACGCCTTGTAGGCTGAAAACGCTGAATGCTAATCTAGCGGCTGATCAGGTTCCATTTTACTCTAGAATTGGAAAACATTTTAAAAGCCTAAATTTACACTTCCTTTGGGAAGAAAATTTGGAGACGATGTGATTTTCTACCAAACGGGTAGCATAGAGCATGCGTTGCGCACGTTTTCTATAAAATATGCTTGAAACTACAAGACCATCGAAAATCAATGCAAAATATTCCTGCTACGTATGCAGACACTTTTTGTCGCGTACGGTTTCTATAGGAGATCGGAAAGAATTACATTCAAAAGTCTTCATCCTGCAGGTCCGAAATATTATGCGATTATGCCGCATGATAGTCACTATTGAAGACTAATTTAAGTAATCCTTCGCACTCGAAAAAGCATTTCACGATTTCGGTCAGCAGTTTATGAGACCGGCCACGCGCTGTACTTCAAAAGTAAGTGGAAATATACTGATTCATTGATTTTCAGACGCAAACTTGTCTGAAAGGACGAAAGAGGTCGCAAAATGGCGACCTGTGTCAAGTTATGATGGCGGAGGGTTAGGCGCAGAGCACGTGAGTAGGTTGATGCAGTACAGTTACCAGCTTATATTTTGTTCATCAGAGTCAAATCATCAACTGGAATAAGAAACATGGATATGAGCTCCTTATCGGCGCGGGTGGTTCACAGATGGAGTCTATCGGATGAGTCATGAGCACTTCATTGATTCAGGATTCATAAGTGCTTCAAAATCCGTCACTCTCTGCTGCTGAAGATCGGCTATTTATTCGTTTGAGGTTTGCTTGCTCTTAGAGCTTAATGGATTTCCGGTTCTTTCGACCTTTTTCAACTTGCACGAATTCCCACGAAGTATGTCAGAAGAGTATTTGGCTAGCATACGCGTGCTTTCAGTAGTTTCTCATCGGGCCAGTACATCAATATGAGAACGAGACACAGATTTAACCGAATAAGTAATAAGAGAAATCTTATGCGGTTCATCATTTTGCACGAGCGAGGTGTGTGAATAGGGAGAAAGGAGAGGAGACAGTAAGCGCCGGTGAGGGTTAGGTAAAGCCGAGTCACAAGGGGGAGGCAGAAGAAACGGGAGCACGAAGACATGCAAGCAGTCAATGGACCTTCGGCCAAGGTAGTTGCAAAGTGTACGAGGAAGTGCATCTTAAATGATCAGAGTAAATTTCGTCTAGAGGCGTCTGAGAAAGATGAAACCAAGATATTGGAAGACTCAGTCTGCAAAAAGTTTCAAAAGTTGCTGGACGAAAACCTGATTGACACTAATACCGCACTATTCCTCAGGCCGAAAAATACACATAGACCCAGACACTATGATGTACGAAAAACGCATTAAAGGACACACCTTTACGGCGACTTCTCTCTATGTCTACTGCACACAGACTAGCAAAAGGACTTGTGAAGGAGCTAGAGGCTATTCAACATTTGTTTTCCACCTACACGATCAAATGCATTCTTCATTTCATTGACGAAATTCGACACCAGAGCATCGCCGACAAGTGTATGATTTTTTAGACGTCAATTCCTTATTTACTATTGTACCATTAGATGAAACAATGGCAGTTTTATGCGCTCATGCGTCCGAAACCGACTGTGCCTCGAAATACTTTGCGATCTGTTGATACTTTGCAGCAAAGATGTTCAACTTTTGTCTAATGGGGAACTTTACAGACAAATTAACGGAGTCGCAATGGGTAGTCCACTCGAGCCAACCCACACCGACGTTCTTATGGGTTACTTAGAAGAAAAGGTACCCTCAGCATTAAACATGACAGTATTATACAGGAGATACGTGGATGATATCTTCACGATTGTTGACGACAAGGAAGATGCCGCCGACCTTCTTTGTGTGATGAATAATTTGGCATCCGAAAGTCAAATTGACGATAGAAATGGAGCAGTGTAACGAGTTACCTTTCCTAGACGTCCGCATGTTTGGGGAGAATGATGGTTCAATAAGGCGTTCAGACTTCAGTAAGAATACATCGGAAGGGCAATACCTAAAGCATAAGAGCTTCGAACCAATACAATAGAAATGAAGTCTAGTACCTACTTTTTTCAAAGAGCGAAAGTATTTGCTCCAGGGAGACCATGGATACAGAAACTGCCAGCATCAAAGAAGCCTTACATAATCGTGGATATCCTGCACGATTCATTCAGAAGAACAGCAACAATTTACGGCAAAAGTTGACGGAAAGGTCCGTTCCGAAACAGCCCCTTATAATATGTTTACATTTAAGGGCGACAACGTCTCAAACGCAATCAAGCGACGCTGGCGTTGCACCATAGAAAGAACGTACAACGAAGCAGATTTTGTCTTCCATAGTTCCCCTTAAAGCCTTCTAATTATTCAGGCAAAGGCGGCCTAAACCTAAATGCACATTTCGCAATTGTGATAATACGCAACTACGTGACTATGACATGGATAACCCTGATCTCAGTGTGCGCATTTCAGTTGCTTAACAGGTCCAATCCCTTTTTAAACAACGGACGGTACGTTGTATGACGAAAGTCAGTTCGGATAGCGTCATCTCATAATAATCCCTGCCAGCACATGGCCCCTTCATAGGCGGGGCTGGTGCTTGCAGGGATGTAGCCGGATTAAGTGAGGACGGCAGTAGCAGGCCTCATCCTAATTGGCGCTAAGCTGAAAACGCAGATTACTAGATGAGTTGGGAGAATCAACTACCGTTATGTTGTTTTTTACGTGTGCGAGAGAAACTTGGCGATTCATGTGCTCAGCGCTTCGACGAGTACATATGCTGATCGTATGACTATCGTCCATTGCTAGAATACCAAGTCTCACAACCATAGGTTAGGATAAACAATAAGATGTGCTCGAGGGTTAGGGCAACTATTTCTCAATCGCTTAAAGTAAAACCGCGAACTGCCAATTGGGTTCCTATTTCATAAAACTACTTGACCTCGTCGCATGTGTGTTTCCCGGCTCCACCCGTAAAGCTCGATTACCACAAGTCCCCTATTACAAGTGGCTAGGGAATTGGTTACCTCAGGTTGGGCTACATATCCACATCTTTCCTGGAAGGTTAAACGGTCAAAACTCCACAGGAGTTTGTCCACTGTCCATGGTTTATAAGTTATGCACTCAGGTTAGGTGACCGCAGCGAAAAAGTAAATAACCGGTTCAGTTGCAACTACGAAATTTTCCACTTTGTTTGATCACCTGCAATTGTAGCCTTTAAAATTCCTAAGAATTTACTGCGAACTTAGAGTAGATCAGCATATTTAACGTCTATAGGATCAGACCTTATTAGACGTCATCAACCAGTCATACCCAACCCCAAGTGTGAAATTCTTGATATTTGAACACGGGATCTTTGGTCTTTGTGCGACTGCCTGTGAGGGTTCTAATATGAGCCTAAAACATAACGTAACGGCCGTGTTCCGTAACATGATCTGGGAGCGCCCACTGTCATAATCAGACCTAAGTTTTTATGTATGAATATTTGGGCCGGATTCCATCAGCCAAGTTTGCAGTTAATGGGACAGCTGGGACATCGTCCTCCCGTTCAGCCCTAAAGCTTAATTTGGAGCTGACGCAGTGTGCGTTCTGGCGACTAATACGATGTGTATTTATTTGCCAAATTGGCGACCTATTGTTAATAAGATATTGACGGAAATAGGGAGGGCCAGAATGGTCCTTTCTGGCTTATTAGCCGTTACCAATCGGCCATTAATTACTCCGGATATGAATTACCGAACATTCGACCGCGGCATATTTTTAATTGAGTTTAACACAACCACATAGCCACACACCCGTCGACATGTCCGTTGTGATGGGGAGTATTAATTATGAGATCGTGCACATCATCACTCAGATTAAAGGACCCGTTTCTGCTTTTTTGTCTCTAATGATGGATTCAAGTAGGAATCCGAAACGTCAGGCTAATAAAGCTCTTGTCCCAGCGATCGTGTCTCCTTCTTCAAGATATTTTAGTCCTTTCTGCTTGGGGCTTAATCTATAGCCCCTCTGGTGATTGCACGAAGATGTGTGGCACATACTATTAGTGAGATCCGGCAAATATGAGGGAGAATGAAACAGTCACTTCTAATTCATAACTCGGAACGTAGTATAACATATGTCCATGTGATCTATGAATGAATGGGATGTAATATTTTTAACTTTTACTGAATCTTTTAGGCACTAAAATGAGCCACTACATGTGTTACTAGTATGCAACCGATTATGCTAGATATTTTCTTTCGAGATCGTTAAACGGACTTAGTAATTAAAAAAACATCCTAGCAAACGCCCGTCAGAATGGTTTTCTTAATTTATTTTCATTTTAATGATCGACTGCAATACCAATGCTCTGGCTTTCTGTTTATCATTATATATGTTTGTATTGAGCGCATTGGCTTCATTTCTTTATGGACGAATTAATTCCAACCGGCAGTCGGCCGTATGCCAGCTCAGAAATATGGATATGAGCAAGTGTACTGATAGGACCAAACAGGCGAGTTCTAGGGAGCAGTTCAGAAAACGAAGATGCGATTGCTGGAACAAGAAATTTATCGTCCTGTTGCTTTCGATTCTTACTCAAATCCATCATCAGAGACAGTCACAGATAAGGGTATTGATGGTACATGGAGTGCAGTATTTATAGCACGTGGCTGCCATGGAACCATATACGAACTAAAATCGTCGACTAAAGCCAAAATAGAAATCAAAAAACTAAGACTTGAACTGTCCCAGTAAAAATCGTTCCTTTTGGCCAAATGCCTTGACTCTGGAGTAATCTGATTATTTACTTACTGCCCGCAGTAAGTGGAGCCCATTTTTTGCAGAAAATGTTGCATTTACGATTTCAAAATAAAGCTAATTCCTCCTGCGCTAGCTCTCGTAATCAACGGTGGGGTCGTAATTGATGCGATGATATCTTGTCAGTCCTCTTCCAAGTCATTAATTGTCGCGATTTCGTCCTCCGCGTTAGATGCTTGTGTGATTATTGTTGTGCAAATGGGCTCACTGTCACTGGCAGGCTGTATTATTCGTCGGATTGCACAGTCGTTTATTATTGACCACATAGATGCATTCGTATTGCGACGGTAATCTGCTCTTGCTCAATGTGATAACGGTCCAGTAAATTTATATGATTATGAACAACATTCGCAAACACTGACTGAGAAAGCAAATGCATAACTAAATGAATACGTGAGTAGTGTGACAGTAGTGCACAGCATCTGATAACCATGATTCGTAGATATCAATTACTAAGTTCACTGGTACGGCATATGGAAGTGCCTGCTAATTTGGAAGAAATCACGTCTTCCGGAGTGAAAACGATCAAACGCGCCTGCAGGGTACGCCTTACGGTCTTTGTTAACGAACAATATTCCGTTTGCGTTTTTATGATATTCGGTTTCAAAAACATCCCATAAGTCGGGATCCAACTCAAAAACAAGTTTCTGACCTCAAGACACATCGAGTCCTTAAAATATATGCTTGAGCTTATTATTGTGCCTTTAAGTTCCAAATCACCTGTACCATTTGGATGGTCTCAGTTACTCCCTTTTATTGTATAAATGATCAACTAATGAGAGTTCATTTGTACTACGGTTATGAGACCATCGTTTGCATTTTACGGCCATAAATTATGGGCACAAACCATTGTAATTTGTACCCTGGCGTAACACTGCATTGAACTCCGTAAATATTAGAAGTATATCCTTCTTCTAAATGGAAAAAAACTTAAGAAAGTACTATTGGATTATATGTTCTGTGCTAAAAAACTTACATCAAAAAGATGTTTTAGGATAAAATTTCCATTTTTCCCCGTAACTTTGCAAAAGACCATGAAGAGATTTATAGGACAGTAATACCGTATCTGAAATGCTCCAAGCGTTAGTTGATGCAGGCGATTATCCAAACCGTAAAAAGGTTAACTTGTATCGCCTCATTTTACAGGATGGCAAGGCAACTGCACTTACTAAATATTCAGCGGCCATTATTTGTTGCTTCCCATTCAACATCGGCGCGTCGACAATACAGTCGCTTGCCGCTTTGATTATTTCAAGAAACATGCTCACGTTTGTCTCAGCATGAAAACGTATGTGTCTTGCCTGCATCCCTTTGATTTTTTTGTTAACGTAAATGTAAGCATCCAGATTTTGCAATTTAATAGATTGAAAGTGTTCACCTGCTGTGAGAAACACTGCCTGTAATTGCAAACAAATGAGGAGTATTTTGGTGATCGCACAACTAACACAATTTTCATACACAAACCGTCAACGCAGACTTACCCAACATTTTAACCTGATCCCATTATTCATTAACGAGTGAATAATGCATGCTGAAATTAGCTAATTTTAGCTGTTAAACACTTATCGGGTTTACTCGAGTCGCACGCAGTACAAGAGGTGCGGGCTTTTGTGCACTCACATTACTTCAAATAAGTAAACTGCAAAACCCAGAAGGAGAACACTAAATTATCTTAATTTGAAATTGATTGACTGTACAGTTTACTGGAAAACATGAAATATATTAAATTAATTCTGGAGCACGGAATAATGAAGCATGTCTTCCCAAACAACCTACTTACATTTTATAAGTTTCAGTTTCAGTTTATTAAGGGAAATATAGGCGAACGCCATTGAACTCCTTATTGGTTACAAGTCGTCGGAGAAAAACATTGATAGTGGGAAGGAGAAAAAGGGGTTTTGTACGTAATCGCTGACAGCTAGTCAAAAAGTGTAATCAGTAACGGTTACTAACTAGTTACCAGCAGTATAAACAAGTTTAAGTTGGTGCCGGGTTATGTGAGTGGATGTAAGACTGGTAACTGGGAGGCTTGATGCGCGTCAAGTCTAAACATAAAGGAATTCACACAGGAGGAGGTTGCAACATCGATGGGCAGGGCATTCCACGCTGCAACCGCCCTGTGACTGAAAACATAACTTTCTTCGGTTGATCCTTGCTTTCCCGGCGCGTAGTTTTAGGGGATGACCGCGCAAAGTGGGCATGTTAGCTTGTGTGAAATAATCAGTGGGATCTAAACAACAGTCTAGGCCGTTGATAATGCGAAATGCAAGTATAAGGTCACCACGTAATTGCCTGTAGGAAAGTGGAAACAGGTTGAGAGTTGACAGTCGGGATTCGTAAGACAGCGCACCCAGACCTTGTGTCATTTTGGGCGCCCGTCTCTGGACAGTCCAGGGCCTCCACGCCTGTATGGCGTATTCTAGATGAGGCCTCACGTAGGTGCCAAATATTTTTGAAAAGCTGTCTGAGTCAAATCCCATAAATGCCCGCTTAATGAGTTGCAGTGTAGCCATAGCCGATTTAGCCGCCTTCGCGCAGTGCAGTGTTGGTTTGAGTGAAGATGTAATCCATACACCCAAGTCCTTCTGACTATCAACCTTTTGCAGTGGTGTGCCGTCTAGAAAGTAAGTCCTGGGGCTGGCGGCTCTAAAGCTGCTTAGGTGAAGAAATTTGCACTTGTTTATATTGAAGGGCATAAGCCAGCGCTTTGACCAGTCTTCAAGTCTGTTCAGGTTTGCTTGCAGGCGGTCTGCGTCTGCCGCATTGTGAAAAACTTTCCACAATTTAATGTCGTCGGCAAACAGGATGGTATCACAGTCTAAGTCCTTGACGCAGTCATTTATGAAGACAAGAAATAACGTGGGACGTAAGAATGAGCCCTGTGGGACGCCACTCACCACGCTTACCTCTGAGGACTGCTGACGCCCGACCTGCACTCTTTGGGACCGTCCAGCCAAAAAGCTCTGGATCCATACAAGAAGGCGTCCACGAATTCCAGCGTTGCGCAGTTTGTGCAAGAGACGTTGGTGGGGAACGCTGTCAAAGGCCTTTTTGAAGTCGATGTAGATGGCGTGCACCACACTACCTTCATCGCGTGCTTTGGTCCAGCGTTCGAGCGTAAAGAGCACATTCGTGAGGCAGGACCTACCACTTCGAAAGCCGTGTTGTGCACCCGAGAGGAGGTGGTGCTGCACGAGAAACTGCATCAAAGCCTTCTCAATGATCTTCTCCATGATTTTGCAACAGATGGAGGTAAGACTCACTGGCCTGTAGTTATTCGCAGACGCACGACTTCCGCTCTTAAAAAGCGGAGTGATGGTAGCGGACTTCCAATCAGAGGACAGGTGTCCAGTAAGAAATGACGTTTGGAAGATCAAGGCTAATGACTCGGAAATTTCGGGAGCTAGCTCCCTCGGCAGTTTGGCGGGGATTGCATCATGGCCTGGGGAGATCGATTCTTTCAGATTAAGTGACTCATTCCGAACAATTGCTTCGGTGAAGAATACGACTTCAAGGGTAGGCGTTTTTTCGTCTTCACAAATGGTAGAGAAAAAATCTGGCTCACTTGTCACGACGGACCGGAAGAACTGAGAGAAGTGTTCAGCCTTATCCTTGTCATCGAAGATTTCCATTTCCTCGGCTGTTCGCAGCAGTTGGATGGGGTCTTTGTTCCGCGTGCTCTGTCTTATGTAGCTGTAGAGGACTTTGGACTTACCCTGGCATGGTTCAGAAGATCATTTTCAAAGGCTTTCCGATCTTTGGCGATGAGAATTTTGACCCGATTTCTCTGTAACTTATAACTGCTTAGGGATTCTGGTGTCCGGTCAGTCAGGGATCTTTTCCACAACTTCCTCTTCTTGTTAACCTCCTTCTTTAAGGACGGAGTCAGCCAGCGGGGTCTATTTGTTAGTCTTCTGCGCATGATTAGGCAATGGTTGGAGATGAGGTTGTGGACTAACTCTTTGAACTGACACCAAACCTCTTCGACATCGCCGGATAGAGTGGATGCCCAGTCGACAGGACTAAGATCCCTTCTCATCTGTTCGAAATCTCGGTGCCAAATATTGGGTCGGAAATCGAGCGGTTGTGCAGGAAGGGAGAATAAGGTGTATTCCCACATGAGAACTACATGGTCACTCTGACCAAACGGGGGGAGGCAATTCACAACGTCGATATTGTCAGAGGACTTGGTGTACACTAGATCAAGGCAATTCATTTGCTGGCCTTGGCGAATTCTCGTTGGAAACATTACGTGTTGGGTCAGAAGCAGGTTGTCGGAGGTACGCAGTAACTGCTGGTCGAATGCTGCTTCAGAGCAGTCGGCTGAGGCCGAGCTCCAGTTTATGTGAGGTGCATTAAAATCTCCAACGATTAGAGTAGTCGGTCGCGTTAAAAAAAGCCTAAGCTCCTACAGCAGTTGGGCATCAACGTCAGGGTCATTTCTCGGGGGGCGATATACTGTCAAGATATCGAGGCTTTGAGAGCCCGTTGACCTTATGGTCAGCCACAACGCTTCCGTAATACAAGTCAATTGGGCACTTTTTTCTGAAACGTATAAGCCGTTCTTAACAAATATTACTATGTTTTGTCTGTCTCTGCGGAACATTTGAAATCCAGGGAGCATGATTTCTCTGTCATCAATCTGTTCGGACAGTCACGTTTCTGTTATTGAGATAACGTCTGGGTGGATGTCATGGGCAAGGGTACGAAGTTCATTAGGTTTAAATAGTACACTTTGCGCGTTGGTATACACGAATACGAGTTTCAAGTTCATGCGTGATTTTTTATCAACCCTCACACAGGCTACCGTGGTATCTGGGCGGTCATTCGGATCGGCTTGATCCAGAGGGGGGCGGAACATCGTTTGACTATCCGGTCGTTGTAGATTGTCAAGTCTTTTTCTCCGTTAGTTGTCGTGTTCTTAATTCTAAGACAAGTTCGCAGCGTTTCATTCACTCGGCAGGTGAGTAGTCCGGCTGAAAAAAACACTCCTTTATGGGAAATTTTTCAATCGAAAACGTCTGGAAGGGATTAGTTTCGCCTGCTCATTGCTACCTAGGACAATTTTCAGGGGTCTTGGTCGTGTCTGTGGAGCATCGGTTGTACGGCTACCAAGACGAAACGCCTTAAGAACTGTGACATCTTCTGTTGGTTGCAGCATTTCATTTAGGAGTTTCTGGAATTGCTCTAAGTCAGCAGCGACTCGTTCCCTGGGGGTACTGGCGAAGGACTCCGGGAGGCCCTGAATTATGACGCAGTGATCCTTGTTAAGCATTCCTCTGTGTTCTGCTGTTTGGACGTCGCTGACCGGTCCTTTGCCCTCGTCGATGTGGACTGGCGAAAGGGAGGGGACTGTCATCTTGGTATTTATGTCCCCGTGAAGTTTGTCCGCGGATCTTGTTGAGGCATCGCGAATAGTTACACAATGCGGTTGATCGGCATTGCCTCCCATCAGAGGGCTCTGAAGAGAGTTTGACTCCCATGAATTGGAGGTTTCCTCGGCTCGGTTCTCAACTCTGTTGACATGGGAATACGCGGTGGCAGCTGATTCCACCGTGGGTCCATAACCATGTGTCATTGCGCTAATTGATAAGCCCTCTAAGTTAGGCTCCGGGAACGAGCACACTGTCTAGGTATTTCTACGATTGGGCGTCAACTGCTCCTGTCTCAGTTCCTTTCGAAACCTCCCCCTGAATATTCAGTCTACAAGGTGTTCCGATATTTTTATTGTTCAAAATATTTGGGAGCCTCTGGCGGTCCTTCGTAGGCCTCCTGGTCGTTCTCCTTCGCTGGTCTGCGTGTACGTAGGCGGCCTTCGTTTTTTGACCGTACAGAGGTGCGCGTTGTTTTTCTGGAATGTTTCTTTGTTATCTGAGTTCGCTTTGGCTGGTCTTTTTCTCGCCTAAGAGACTGGCATTCAACTGTGTCTAGTTCCCTGGAGGAACATTCGTCAGTTTCAGCGTTTGATATGGCTAAAGAAGTCGTGGTTGCATGTGTTTTTTTCGGATTCTGGATTGCCGAATTCGTCGGCTTCTTCTCTTCACGTAAGTGGTGAGTAAGCTTCCTTAGCTTTTCTACCTCCATTTTTAGACCTTTTTACTCCCCCCCCATTTTTGAAAACTTATGGATGAGTCCGAAACATGTGGTACAGATTTCATCGTCGTATGTGACATCCCCCAACGTCACTAGACTTTTTGCTCGTTTTACGGGCATTGGTCTGACAGCAGAACGTCTAACACCGCAGTCATTAATATCATGCGTAATACAAGATGTATTATTATTTTTGACGACGTTGGCGCGAGTCAGTGGCCTTCCTAAACCTAAATCATTGATGGTGGTACATTCATTCATAGGTGTGCCGTGAAAGACCACTGATTGAGGTAGTCTCTCAGGTCTAAAACACATGACAGTTCGACCATCGGTTTCGATGATGTCCACCGTGTGCCCCACAGTTGCAGCAGCAATGGGAGCAGGGACGGTGACTTACGCAGGGGTTTATAGTGCCGGTAGACTTGCGTAGCATTTACCTACACTCTCTCATCCACCCTCGACCGAGCCCGGTGTCAAGACAGAGTCAAGAAGACCGGAGACGAGGGAGGCCGCAGGCGGATGGCTCGGACGGATCCTCACCTTGACGTTCCATCACACCCCCTGGTCCACACAACGAATAACCAGGATTTCAACCAACACAAGAGAAATTTGAAGGCTGGCACGACCGAAGCCGCACCTGGGCGTGCCGCCAACGCCTGGCTCGGATCCCACACTGTGATGGGAGTGCCATAAAGGCCACATTAAAAAGGAGCCATTGCAGCCTGACTCTCAGACCGCCTCCGGTCAAGGAGGAGGTCCACGTTACCCCGTCAGTTGGCAACCTTCCAAGCCACGGCTTTTAGCGCACAGTGATAGCTTCAAGCGCGTCAAATTGTTTATAGTGAGGAGGAAGTGCGCTGAGTCGTCGACCTCACTCTCCCTTCCCACTCCCACACCCCAGCCGCTGTCCGAGCCGGTCAGCAGACTGGAGTGGGGAATGGGCGCGGTGGCTGTCATGGTCGACTGGCCACGACTGCGCGCGCCACGGCACGACCTGGCCCCCCATACACACACAAACACAAGGATTTCAAACGACGCTGTTTGAACGGCGTGTCTCTCACTTGCGTGAGAGTGCCGTGGAAGGTGCGGTTTTAGCTCGTTCCCAGCCCACCAGTCCGCCACTCCACACAACACACACAACGCGACGAACTGCGTGAACCAAGAGCAGGCCTCAATCAGCAACCTTCCTATCCACGATGCTCGACGTGTCGGGATAGTCTCGGACTCAAGTCACCCGTGCAGCCGAAGCCGCATGGGGACCGAGTCGAGATGCGGACTGCCCACTTGCGTGGGAGGTGGCAGTTGGGTGCATGAGGTGTGTGAGTGTTGATTTCTGGTGGGGTGATGGTGGTGGTGGAGGAGGTAGGGGTGAGTGAATGTGTGGTGTGGCCGGCGGTTGTCTACCGCAGGTCGTCGTGGATGCGCATGTGGCCGAATAGGCTCATGCGATGCCTGAAAGTGCGAGGACAGTGTGGGCAGTTGAGACGAGCTTGATGGGTATAGGTGGGTGCTCCAGGCACTGGTTCGCCAGTCTCTGTTCGATGGATTCGCAAGTGACCGACCAGGCCGATGCGTGAGGTGAATGTGCGTGGACAGTGTGGGCATGAGAAGTCGGCGGTGTCAGTGTCAGCTACAGAGGAGGCGGTGGTGGTGGTGGTGGTGGTGGTGGTGGTGGTGGTGGTGTCGCGGACGGATGGAACGAGAGTGGGGGTGTGCACGGTGGATGTGTTGGATGTAGTGGGTGTGTCGGGAGTGCGATCAAGGCCGCTCTCGTGCATGGGCATGGAGAGAATTCCATTAGCCATTTTGAGCCCCAAGCTGAGAGAGAAAACAAATCAGCATGGATTTGCTGCAGGCAATGAAGGCTCGTAGATTTATTGAAGGAATATACACATTTGAGATCATCCGAATAAATAAATGGTCGAGAATGTTTAACTGCAATGTAAAGCAGAAATAAAAAGAGACCTAAAACAGTGCCTTGTAGGACACCATTTATAATAGAGTTTTCACTGGGAAGTTAAGATCCCACAAAACCTTTCGTTTACGATTAGACAGGTACAGTGAGTGACCTATCTCATGAAATGTTGTCTGAAATTCTGAAATGCGTTTTCGATTAGGAAGGATAATTTGGTCGCGGTTGTAATACTGATTATTTTGTGGCATACTCTTATAACATTTCGGACTCGGCAGAATGTCGGCTTTTAAATGCACTACTTTTCAGTCTCCTGCAGAAAGCGTACTTGACTTGATAAAGTCTATTAGAAGACTGCGAATTCCCAGAGCTTCTATTTTAACCAAGAGTCTTTTATGTGGCACATTATCAATGGCTTTACTAAGGTCAAAATAAATAACGACATCAGATAGATGGTCAATACAAAGAGAAGTAAATAGACTTAGAAACAACAAATGACATGTTTCACAAGAGCGATCTGGTAAAAGGCCATGCTGGGAAGAGCTAATAACTTGATTGGCTGTGCAAAAGTCAGTAATTTTTAAGGCAATATTTTTTTCAAAGGTTTTGGCGAGAGAAGGTGTTTTATGGACACCTCGATAGTTCTGAACGTCAGATCGACAGCCAAACTTAAGTACAGGAAAAATAATAGAAGTTTTCCAATAGTCAGGAAAGAAGCCATTTACGATAAATACTGAAAAGAGTTTGCTAAGTAGAGGAGGGAAATCGCGTAGCTGTTCTATAAGGGAGTTTTTGATATTGTCCGTGCCTACTGAGTGAGAATTGGGAAGATGGTTATTCAGTTTTAGAACAAATTCAGGAGAAAAATTAATTATGCTAAGATAAGCATTAGGAAACGGAGGAATTATAGGAATTGGGTTAGTTTCACTAGTGAAATATTTGTCAAAGAAAGTATTTAACATTTCAGCCTTGCCTGACTTCTCTGTAATGAAGGTATCCTTGGTACTAAGCAAAAGCGGAATGACTTGGTAGGATTTAGCAGATGATCTTTGACGGAGGATCTGAGCAACTGATTCAGAAGCATTCTTGTCATTAATAGCTAAAGGCTCTCTACGCCTATCTCGCGTGAGCCTTATTTTCGAAGCTTATTCAAATATTTCAAAGATTTTAAGATAAACTGATAGTGAGCTCACAGAAGGATCTTTAAGCTGCTTCTGTAGCTTTTTAAATCTGTTTTTGTCAAAGTATGGGACAGCGGTGGAATCAGCACTCGATTTGAACATCTTCCGGGGAATAAGGTCCAGAAGACTTTCTGTTACGCATTGTAAGAAATTGTTAAAAAATTAAGAACATTATTTAAAAAATATTGTGCCAATTAAGAGCGCTTATAAAGTTATTTGCCAATTCCTTGTTAACATTAGTAAAGTCAAAAATACTACGTTGTACCGTTGGCTGTGCGGCAATGGCAACTGGAAGGCGACAATAGATTAATGCATGATTACTCGCGAAAAAATCATGATATTAATCCACAGATAGAGGGAAGGCTTCATTAGTAAAAATTAAGTCTAAAACACTATCGTTTCTGTACGAAGAGTGGACTAATTGAGATTGAGAGAGACAATACTGAGCGTATTCCTAATAGGTAGGTTCCACTCATTGCTACTTATAAAAAAGGAAGAGCCGGAGGTGGAACATTAAGGTGTTGGGAGGAAGCAATTGGTGAAGGACAAAGTTGCTGCGGTCTAAAATTTGTGGATTAACTACTAACTAGAGATGCAGCATTATGTGGAAAAAACATTTGACGAGGACCCAGGAAGAGGAGGGCTATTTTGTTTGGTTGCAAAAATAGGAGGTATGAAAATAGGATTTTGTAAATTTTGAACATATTATGAGGGGTAGTTCATGTTATGGTTTCGAGAAACAGTTAACGTCAGAAAATGGCTTTATTATTTGGGGTGTCAGACTAGGAATGGGATTGGAAAAGTTATCAGCAATGCTATGTACTTGCATTTTGCAGGCTGGCGCTTAAGAGGGCTTCACAACTGGGGTGTATACGTTAAGGTGAAAAGTCAGGATAGGAACAGGTAACGATCTCCCTGAACTAACATCTAGCTATTTGGACCTAACCACGAGGTCAGACCTGAGTGGCCAGGCGCGGGAACGGGATGAATTCGATGCAGGTTTATTAACTAGATCGCTATTCTGAGTGCTGGGAGACGGCTGTGCTTCAAGGATTAACTCATCTTTGCTGTTAAGATCAAGCTCCCTATTAAAAGTGAGAGCCGCATTTGAACAATCCTTGCTTCTTGGGAAAGTTTTAAGGAGGCTAGTCTGAACTGACCCTGTGATAATGTGATCAGTCGAAGAGATTGATGGTACTGGGGCTGTTGTCGATAGTGGAGCGATTTGGTCGACGTCCGGTGGAGAAACTGATTTGGAGGCAAAAGGCTGTTGATTAGAATTCGGGGTGGCATTACGTTTGTTAACGGGGGAGGTTACTCTTCGTTGCAGTGGAGTTTGATCTCGACTAATAACAAGCTTATTTCCCCTGAGATATTGAGCCGATTACTCCAAATGGGAGAAAATAAATTCCACTTCTATCGACAGAAAGAGTTTGACAAGAATTGGTGGATTTTTGTTCCTCGACGAAAGTATTTTAGCTTCTACGACCCTAAAGTTAAAGCCGCATGAATAAAGGATGGGAAAAGCGGCATCGATTGGCTGTCTACTCTTAGGTACGTTTTTTTAAAAATAAAGTTGAAACTTCGTTTGTGCCTGTCTTAATTCTCACTAGCAACCAGGTCAATGATAGGCATGAGCTTCTCACACTGCTGAGACGTAAGTGTTGGCAACATTCCGTCAAGATGGACACCAAAAACAAAAAAATTGATCCGTAACGAGACATAAAAATGGTTAAAATTATCGAGCGCGCCTAGGTCTATTTTTTCATATGAACAATCGGTTTCAAATGGAGTTTAGTTTCCTTCAGATTTCGACGAAGGGTTGCCTGAGGTTTCATGTCGAGAAAAGCAAAACAAGACTCTACTCCAAAAATTTATAGGGATGATAACTGCCGAAACTTCGAGGATATATGGATGAGGCTATGTATGATGAAACGATTTCTGAAAGCTATCAATATTGGTGGATCAGCCAGCGCAACAGTTACTAAGCAAATTGTACTCAGTAACAGAATGAAAACGTAAAAAACGGGTAAATGACAATTTCGTGGGTGGCAAAACAGAACTTGAATAAAATTGAATGGGATAATGAGGCTATGTAGGATAAAATAGAAAACCGTACAGTTCACTTACTAGTCAATAAACCGACGATAAATGCGGTCAATAGACGCTGTGTACCGTTTAAAATATCATTTTATACAAAATGTTACAAGGAAAATCTTTTGCATATGCGGGTAAAACTTAATAGGATTGAGGCTACGTTGGGTAAAAAGCTATGACACTATGTTTCTGCTTTATGATAAATCGACGAAACACGACGGGAAGCAAAGATGACTTACGACAGAAAATAGGAAATTTTGTCAAATCTACACTGGAAAATTGTGCAAGAGATTAAGAAATTGAATCTAAAAATATAGCTTTCACTAATCTTTTCAAAATCATGCTGCGAGCGTTGACCTTGCACGTTCAACAAAACAACAAAAACAACTACACAGCCCCTCTGTAATTTATTTGTCCACACTTCACGACCTAGTCACGAAAATGGAAAGCCAAAGGACCATAGCAGCAGAACATCGGGCACTATAATCCCTTGAACGAACAGCTCAGATGTTTAAGAAGCAAATGAATAATCATTGGCAGTCACGACCATGAACTATTATTGATGAATCAGGGCACGTGATAACAAATGACAACCAAAAAGCAAACGTATTCAACAAATACTTCTCAACTGACTACACAGTCGAGGAGGGAGCGACCTCTCCCCCCCCCTCCCAACCGAACGAGATGACAGAACGCATCCTTAGTGTCCTCCATTTTAGTGAAGAAACTGCTAAAGTAGCTATCAAACAACTATCGAACGCCAACAATATGGGACGGACAAAATCCCGCTATGTATTCTGAAGCATATGACATATGCTCCAGTACTCCTATTTAAGTTATTCACCCTAGTCCAGTCAAGTGAAATTCTTCCGGACATGTGGAAATACTCGAGCATTGCACGTATTTTTAAAAGCGGCAACCGATCTCATACCCAAACCTATCGTGGTGTTCACCGAACTCTGGCTATAGCTAAAATCTTTGAGAAAATAGTCTACAACCAATTGCTAGACCATCTCGTAAAGGCTAGCCTCATTTCCCCCTCCTCACATGCATTTTTACCTAAAACGTCATGTCAGTCCTGCCATCTCACTTTTCTGGCATTCGTGTTCAGCAATAGAGCTGACGGAAACAGAGAAGTTTCAATATACTTCGGTCTAAAAACGTCTTTGACTAAGTCCCCCATAAAAGACTACTAATAAAGCTTAAAAGTCATGGAATTAGGCCACCCCTTCTCGATTTTCTTAAATTCAGCTGAGACGTTTTTATGTGCGGGCGACCTGAAACTTGTATATGCATTTAACGTTAATACAGTAGCCAATATTCACAGAACAATTGAAACCGATCTCAGAAAACTCAGCGATTGGAGTAGTCAGCGGCAATTGACATTCCCGCCTGCGAAATGCCATCTCCTGATCTTTGGCCCTCAAAAACTCCCCCCCCCCCCCCCCAATATTCGAGGATAATGAAATAACAGAGGCCCAATCGGTAAAAGATGTATTTCTCAACTATACAAATGCTCTTGATTTATCTCCTCACGTCCAACAAATGTCACCCAAAACTACTCGCCTGTATGGATTCATATGTAAAAATTTGGCCTTAAATACACTAAGAATACAACATTTCAAAATGTACGTTTTACCTCTCCTACATTATTTCTCAATTTTCTTCAGCATAATGCCCTCAGACGGTCGAAAGAAACTAGAAGGCATCCAGAGACGCTTTACTAGATCCCTGTCTAAAAGTGATGGCACTCAGGGGTCGTGCATACATAAATACGGTCTTCGACCCCTATGGATCAGAAGACTCCAAAATGGTCTACATTTCCTATTCCAGGCCACCCATGACCAAGATATTTTCAAAATGGATCTACTAACAGACCAAAACGTGCCCTGAAACAACGAAGATATTATAAGGATCCCCAAATTCACAAAGTCCCAATGGTGAAATTTATACTCCATAAGATATGCCATTTTCTGGAATGCTCTTCCCAGTTCTATACCGAAAAGTCGAAAGCTGATGGAATTTTAAAAAAACTAAGAAATACCTCTCAAATAACAATCCACATTTATTTTTGAATAAAAAGGACATTGGTCGGGTCAATTCTTTGATACAGAATTTGATCCAGAAGGGCTCTGATGGTGCCAGCCGCTTGGATAAAACCGGAACATAGAAATAAAAAGAAAGACAGCATTAGTGATAAACATAGAACAGATAGTGATATTCTTTCCCTCCTCCCTTTCTCGTTTCTATTAGCTATGTCACCTGACATGAAATAACCCTTAAGGAGTTAATAATAGCATCCCTTTCGATATAACCCTGCATCTTAATTGTGCGTAAGTCTATATTAAGGTCACATTACGCATATACATAACTATATTATATCAGAGTAAACAGTCGACCACTACTCCTATAATGTCACATTCCCAAGAACAATATGATATACGATTCACCTTTGATTGTGACTAACCATTGAATGTTTCTTACTCCTGATATATATTCATCTACTCCAGCTCTTAGTCCAGACAACTATGGCAAGCCTCCTGAAAAACACGAACGAAATGTGTGACCGCCCGTTAATAGCTGCCCAGATAGACTGACAACCGGCAAATAGAAGACACCCAAATATATTCAATTTGAAAATAATTTCAAGGTCAGGCGGACATCAAGATTTTTCAATTTCCGTGAGGGACATATTATTCCTAACCCCGAAAACTACCAAACAGCACGCTTCAATTTTTATGTTGTACATATGGTTCTTTTTTAAAACTTTTGCAATTATTCTGTCTTGGACGTCAGGCTTTTTAACTCAAAACAAACTCTGAAGTCGCGCTCTTCTGGCTAAACAAACACCCAAAACAAATGAAATCAAAGTACAGTCGACATGAATGAGTTTGTTTTAAGTTTTGTCCTGAGTTTAAAGGAGACTGACGGTGCCCAAGTGGCGCTACAATAAGCCTATTTTATTCCAACTCACAGTCGAAACAAACAAACGAACGACAACACGCGTCCCCCTACCTCCTGCCTCGTGTCCGCTCACTTTGGCAGTCTGAAATAATTGTTCACTATCAGACAATCCGAGGAGCCCTCGAAGGGTACAAAAGACGGTCATAGCCACTCGCGGACGGGCGCGCTACAAGTTGGTATTCGCCCCACTCAATGAGATCCGATTTTCTGGGCAAGGCCATCTGGAGGACGTTGATGCCGGTCACACATTCTGGAGCTGCCGCTCAAAGGCCTAGCAACGTGACGCAGACGTCGCCTCTGTAACTCGGAAAGACATCATGAAACGACTGCTCTTCTTGCAGCAGAACGTCATCGGCCGCATATTGAGTCAAATCCACCCCACTGTCACTGTGTACGCCTCGACAATGACCATCTCTGACGAAGCGATGAAAAGGTTTTATGGAGACCTTCATGCACTCCTGATGACTGTACTAAAGGCGAACAACCCGGTTATTCTTGTGACTTCCGTGTCCTCTTTGAGGCGGACTGCAATGACAACGGCCTCCATCTCATGCGAACCTGCGCAGAAGACCGCACCTTTCTCGCCAGCACTTTCTGCCCTTCGATGCAGAAGAAGGCGACCAGGATGCACTCCCTGGCGCGACGCTGGTAGTGGCTATATCATTTTCTCTTTTGCAGGCGGGATCGACGGGACGTGCTTGTGAAAAGGCAATCAATGACGCCAATATCTGGATGGATTACTCCCTAGTCTCAAACTTGAGCCATTATCTGCAACCCCTCAGTCGGCCACAAGATAAACGACCGCCAGGCGAGTTAAATACTGTCCTGTTGAATTTGTCTACTTGCCGTTTACGTTTCAGCAGTCAGTCAGCCCAGCACCTGGGAGAGCTATCGACACCGGGCAACGCCTCGGATGATCCTGGAGGCCATGATCATATCACTCTGTATTGTCTATAGGAGGGAGGAAATATTTTTAACTCTTCCAGACGTTTCTCATAAGGTAATCTACTTAATCCGCCGACTAGATTGGTCGCTCTTCGTTGTACGTTCTCCAGTAGGGTGTAATCTTTTTTCGTCCAGGGCCACCATGCCTGGACACAGTTTGCCAACATTGGTCGAACGAGTGCTTCAAATATTCGATCGAAAAGTTATTCGTCAAAAATTGAGGAAGGATCTTCAAATCGCGCCTAGGATACCCATAGCTTTCTTTGATACCTTGGCGCAGTGAGACGATGGGTTGTGAGTTGACGTCATCCACACACAGCACGTCTTGATTGTCGAAGCCGAACGAAAATGGGAACATGGCGGTCAGATTCGGTGTGAGTTGGCAGAATGATGAAACAGACCGCTACTGAGTTGAAGAGAAATCACACAGCAACGTCCTTGCGTAGCCATACTTCCCAGGAACCAGCCCCCACTGACGTCTCTTTCCTGCCCCTCTTTTGCCATTTTGCTCTCTTTAGAATTTTGTTCATTACCTTCAAAGAGGGCTGTTTTATAATTAGACGATACTTGAGTCACAGGTCTTCAAAGACAGGTCCACATCCAGGTGCACGGGTAATAGGCTGTCCTTTACCTCACAGAGTGACGGTGGCTGGTTGGCATCTTTTTCGCTAAAAATTTGGCTTTCAGCCAAACCCAGTGACTTAAAACGACAAGGTTTCAGGGCGCATTTGAAATATTTGAATCACGCTTGCAAGGAAGCCGATAAGACACGAACTTGAGGACAGCAAACACAGAATATCAGGGAGAGAGAGAAGGGTCAAGAGGGGGGCATTGATCAAAGGTGGGCGAAACTGCCGTTGGACAAAGACGAGATAGGACTCCGTTTCGCAACAGGGGCACAAAAGACTCGGGGTGCTGAGCATCAAAAAAGAACGAGAAAAGCATAAAAATTAGTAGGCAACTCACAGCAGGCTATTTACATGTGCTGGAGTAAAAAAGGGGAGAAGTATACGCGCGTTCACTTGGTCTTCAGTTAAAAAGGAAACAATCAAAAAATAAGAGAAATGATGGTTGTAAATTAGTGCATATGCGGTATGGCCGATACAGCAATAGCAGCATCAGTGCTGGCAACAGGCCGTGCACTATGCCGAGGCAGAGAAAATGAAGGCATCACTGTATGCCGTTTGTGTAATACTGGTAGCTGTCGTAGAGAGGAGTAGTGAGAGAGTGCAGAGATGCCTCCACCATGTTAGAGACGAAGGTCTGCAGGGATTCCTCAGTGCGTGTCAGTAGAAAGCGCTGACGGAGGGCGGCGATAGCACCGGCACCACCACCCTTGGAAAAGCAGGGCAGGTGCGGATGGCCCATGCGGGCAATCTCCACTAAGAGGCAGAGCTAGAAGGTGGGAATGTACGGTTATAAATAGGTCAGTATATTTTAAGGGTAATAGACAATGCCTTTGAAAACCTTATTGAAAACGATACATGCAATATCTAACTTTAAATATGCGTGGTACTAAATTGCTGTCAGTAATATATACACTTAACAGAATATTATTTATTGAGAATGCAGTTGTAGATGATGTCGGTAATCGGTATGAGGCAGAGCTAGAGGGTGAGGTAGTACGGTTATAAATCATCAAAAGGACCACAACACAGCCTGCCGATAGTGGACATCACAAGCAGATAAATGCATTCAAAATCAGAAATAG